>JALIZH010022576.1:0-43258 GCA_030522465.1 Rhipicephalus appendiculatus
TGTTCATTTATGTGAAAACAAGAAAGTCGAGCCCTATTTGCAGTGCTACAGTTCACCTGTATTTTGTTGTTAGAGGGACTTAAGTAAATGGGAGTTTCCAGAAATGCTTGTTTCTCATTTCCATGCTATTGAAAAAAATTGAGTTAGTATCTATGGCTGCTCCAGTATTCAAACTCTTCAATGTTGTCCCATGTAATAAACTGTAACGCACATTAGGTAGCTCGAATATTAGTCATGGTGACACCCGTGGTACGTGGGAAAGCCGTCTTTTTGGTAATGTAAAACGCATTATATAGTTGCTATGCACCGAAGTTTTAGGGCACCTCGTTTAGACTGCGCAGCAAACGTCCATTTTCCTTTCTTTTCTTTTTTTTTCGTAACTAAAGTACGCGCCAAGAGACAACGTCAAGCCCATCGACGGTGCGGGCTACGCCGCTCCCGTTCGCTTCTTTTTAGCAGCAACAAGGGCAGAACCATTTTTATGAACAGGATGATTATATTCCTGTTGACCACTAATAACAAGGCCGTGAACAGGCGTCAATAATGCAATCGTACTAGCATTGTCGATTTCGCAAGCATCTTTGTCTGTGCCCCGTGATTCCGAGATCTACGCGAACTTTCGTTCACGGGAATAGAGCGAGTAGAGTACGGGAGCAGCGCACGCGCCGATGTCGATTACTTGTGCATACCGCGGTTGTTACTTTGGTCATTGCGATGGCAGTTACGCCTTAAAAGTCAAAACAGTGGTGATTGAAGCGCAATCGATATTTTAACGCGCTCTTTATATCTTCTAAAACGTGCCAACTCACTTCGATTGACAATGCGCCCTTCTGTGCTGTACTTGGACAGTTTTAAACCAAAAGATCAAGCAACACTGCGCGCCAGCCGTCGAAGCGTGAGCGCGTGTGCGTCGACGCGTACCAGTGGTACCAGTGGTTGCGCGCCCTCCTCCTCCACCAGGCGCGACACGACGCTTTTGACGCGTAGGCGCGAGCGTACGCGAGCATACGCGTGCCAGTGGTTGGGGCGTTTGGACCCCTCTCTTGACATCAGGCACCTATAGTGCTGTCGTAGCCGCTGATTAAGGCACTGACCGGTCTTCCCCAAGTAAACACGACCGCAGCTTAATGGAATTTCGTACACAACCGAATCTGTGCACTCGACGTACTGAAATTCGTGTTTTGTAGTGCAGCGTTTACTCGTTCGGGTGCTTGTCACTCGTCTGCATAGTTTTCCTAATTTGCATCGTGCGGAGAAAACAAGATCCACCCCATGCCTAGCCGCGACCTTCTTCAAGTTATGTGACAATTTGTGCACATACGGGACCACCTCGTACGCACCCCTCTTCGGTGGAATGCCTACATCTACTGCATGCTCCTTGCGAAGCTGGTTTAGAAGCGTTTCTGCGACCGCTAGAAGGAGTGGATGGGGGGTACCCTGCCTGTTGCAATCGTGCAGTTTGGAGGCTGAAGCTTTCCGCTAGCTTGTGTGGGCAAGACTTTAGAAGGGCTGAACTGAGACATGATTCCCCTTTTAATGACCTTAGAATGTGAGGAATCAAAGGGTAGTACGGCTTTTTTCGTTCTTGGCATGTAAGCCCAGCAGATGTGGTCATGGTGGTTAAAGAAAAGTCGAAGATCTAAAAATTGAATGGAGTGGGCCTGTTGTAGCTCGAACGTGAACTTCAGCGAGGAAGAACCCTTTTCAAACACTTCCACGATCGACGTAGCCAGTAGCGGTAATCGGGCCAGTGGATCTGCATCTAAAATGACTAAAAAATCATCCACGTATCTGAAGACCTTTACTACGCCTAGATCGGCTTCGTCCAGTTGCGAAATTTTTCTTGCTAAGTTTGACCTTCAGCTTAAGCTCTTACTGGACGAAGCCGATCTAGGCGTAGTAAAGGTCTTCAGATACGTGGATGATTTTTTAGTCATTTTAGATGCAGATCCACTGACCCGATTACCGCTACTGGCTACGTCGATCGTGGAAGTGTTTGAAAAGGGTTCTTCCTCGCTGAAGTTCACGTTCGAGCTACAACAGGCCCACTCCATTCAATTTTTAGATCTTCGACTTTTCTTTAACCACCATGACCACATCTGCTGGGCTTACATGCCAGGAACGAAAAAAGCCGTACCTTTGATTCCTCACATTCTAAGGTCATTAAAAGGGGAATCGCTAAATCATGTCTCAGTTCAGCCCTTCTAAAGTCTTGCCCACACAAGCTAGCGGAAAGCTTCAGCCTCCAAACTGCACGATTGCAACAGGCAGGGTACCCCCCATCCACTCCTTCTAGCGGTCGCAGAAACGCTTCCAAACCAGCTTCGCAAGGAGCATGCAGTAGATGTAGGCATTCCACCGAAGAGGGGTGCGTACGAGGTGGTCCCGTATGTGCACAAATTGTCACATAACTTGAAGAAGGTCGCGGCTAGGCATGGGGTGGATCTTGTTTTCTCCGCACGATGCAAATTAGGAAAACTATGCAGACGAGTGACAAGCACCCGAACGAGTAAACGCTGCACTACAAAACACGAATTTCAGTACGTCGAGTGCACAGATTCGGTTGTGTACGAAATTCCATTAAGCTGCGGTCGTGTTTACTTGGGGCAGACCGGTCAGTGCCTTAATCAGCGGCTACGACAGCACTATAGGTGAGGTGAGTCAGGAGAGGGGTCCAACCTTGCTTTACACTCTAAAGACTGCGGTTGTTTCCCACGGTTGAAGAATGCGGCAGTAGTAGGTCGCGGAGACACAAAACTGGAACGAGAAATCTTAGAAGCCGCTTTGATTGAAGATCGTGGACCCGACAAGTGCGTGAGTGTCGCTTCAGTAGCTCTATTAAATAAAGAAGTGCGTTTATTATTGGCCATTTTTAAGCGCGTTTCCTTTCGCTATTTTTTTTAGTTATGTCAGCGTTTTACCTTGTAGTCTTTTTATCTTGTTTTCTTTCCCGGTTTTAGGTATTCATCTGTGTATCTATACGTGTCACTTCTCATTCGGTCATTCTGGTGAATTCATTTTCCACGTGTTAATGTTGTCACGGTGGTTTATCTCGCGCCTGGCTCTGTTGGTTGTTTTTGTTGCTTGTCATCGGAAGCGTTGTGCACATGCGCACATTGTCTAGCTGCGGCGATGTTTTTCAATAAATGTTCACAATTGTTAGTAGCGCTTCGTCCTGTGTGTCTCTACTTTTGTTGTCCCGTTTATTGCGCTTAATTTTTTACCAAACTTGTGCATGTATAATGTAATGTTGCGGCAGTGCAGAATAGAGCAGCGGTAGTGATAGATAGTAATAATAATCGAGGTTTTACTTCCCAAGATGACCAAATGATTATGAGAAATGCCGTAGCGGACGGCTTCGTAGATCCCGATCACCTGCAGGTTCCTAAACGTTCACCTGAATTAAGCAGCATTTTGCCTTCATGAGAATGCGGGCGCTTTGGCCGGCATTCGATCCCGCGAGCTTCGGTCAGCAGTCGAGCACCATAAGCTTGCAGTAGCCAGGAGCGTAGCCAGAAATTTTTTTCGGGGGGGGGGGGGGGTCCAACCATACTTTATGTATGTTCGTGCGTGCGTTTGTATGTGTGCGTGTATATATACGCAGGCGAAATTGAAAAATTTCGGGGGAGAGGGGGGGTCTGAACCCTCCCAACCCCCCCCCCCCCCCTTGGCTACGCCACTGGCAGTAGCCCATAAAGGTGGGTAACGTGGCAGGTAAAGAATTAAATTATTTTGCGTAAACTTGCTCCAGGCAGCTAAGATGTCACGCAAAACACGAGCGGTGGGTACAGGCGCCAAAATCGGATATAGGGGTATGGCACCATAATAGGGGGAAGCGCGTGAGCTCATGGCCACTGCCAGGTGTATGACTCAGGCCCGTAGCCGGGGGGGGGGGCGCCTAGGCCCCCCCCCCTTGAAATTCGGATGGAAGGGGTTGTACCGGGGAGGTAGAGGAAGAAGGATGCTGCTACATCGAGTGACCAAAAACAACTGATTTATTCGGTGGCCCACGCGCTCGCCTCCTCGCGCCTGTCTCCACTTCGTTGTCGTCGCTGCGTCGGCACGGCAGCACGCGACAGGGTGTTTTACCGAGGAAAAATAATAAAAATGGGTGTTTTTCAAGGTTCACCAAGTGGGCCCCCCCCGAAAAAAATTCCTGGCTACGGGCCTGGTATGACTCATTGCTTGTTGCAGCGTATGCGCTCTAACATATGTAGGTTCTACAGCATACACCACTACAGGGGCGTAGCCAGAAATTTTTTTTCGGGGGGGGGGGGGGGGGGAGGGTTCAACCATACTTTATGTATGTTCGTGTGTGCGTTGGTGTGTGTGCGTGTATATATACGCAAGCGAAATTGAAAAATGTTGGGGGGTTTGAACCCCCGCAACCACCCCTTGGCTACGCCACTACCTGCGTTGTGCCTGTAATCTCATTAAAAACAAGAGCAGGGAATCGGCTATATTGCAGAAGACTTCAATAAACGAAGGCCCGCTTGTACCTATACAAATACACATGCAACTCCTTGGCTTCCAGTCTGAAATTACGGCCTGAAATCAGGTGGTTCATATGCGAGTGTAGACAAAGTACGGCTTCCGGAGAAGCGGAAAGGCGTCCCGCCGTTGCCTGGCGAAAATGGTCATAGACCGACGGTGCTCATCGCACAGCTTTTTTTTCGGCGACGAAACGTGCGGACTTCTGGTGAATTTTGCCGCTTTCAGCTAATTTTAAAGTCAAATGTTAATGGGCATTTAGATATTTCTTTGTGCTCTAGAGAGTCACCTCTGGACAACGTTTTTTGATTAACTCAGTTGGCAAAGAGCGCGGCCTTCCAGTGGCGCGGAGCGTCGCTCCGCCATCGCCAACCGGGTGGGGGCGCTACGGTCGCCTCGATGCGCTCGTTCGCCTCCAGGCACTCTAGTTAGAGGTCCATTCGTTTCATCCTGCACTACCTGAACCGGTTCAAGATGGCGTAGAGTCACTGGAAAAATTTCAGAGTACCGCAAAGGTAGGCTGCACGCGGGCAACATTGAGCGGCGGCGGCCATTTCCCTTCCAGGCTGTCCGGCTCGTTGGTAGCGTGCGTGGAGACGAGACCGATTTTTCCGCCTATATGTCGTGTTAAGCTCGCCGGAACTGGAATTTATGGGTGTGTTTCTTCAAGAGGATATTCGAAGTGATTTCAAGTCATCGATGGTTATGAATGAACTGCGCGGTAAGCGGCGTGATTGTGAATGTAATGTGCGGCGAATGTCGCCATGTGCTCGCGAACTCTCTTCATGGCTCCCTCAGTCTCGTTTCGTGTCGCGGGTGTGTTCTCTACGTACGGAGGTGCATGTGCTCAGTGACTTCATTTAGAACGCCATTACTTGGACGCTAGGTGAATCTCGCGTGCTTGCGCTAACTTTGAAGTCTGCTGAATGTGCAGTCGCTGTTCAGGTTCACTTCACAGCGTGATGCCGTGTTGCTCTCGGCATCGACGGTGCGGTAAGCGGCATGATTGTGAATATAATGTGCGGCAAATGTCGCCATGTGCTCATGAACTCTCTTCATGGCTTCATCAGTCTTGTTTCGTGTCACGGGTGTGTTCGCTAGGTACGGAAGTGGTGTACGTGTTCAGTGACTTCATGCAAGACGCCATTTACTTGGACACTAGGTGAATCATGCGTGTTTGCGCCAATTTTTGCAATCTGCTGAATGTGCACTCGGTGTTCAGTTCACTTCACAGCGCTCGATTGCGTCCTTCGATTGATCGCTCAAACATACCTTGCTTGCGTACATTATTTGCTCTTCAGCTTATTGATATGCGTAATAGGAGTGGTGTGTGTACGATAACTGGAAGTTGTGCGGGACGTATTTGTCTCGGTTTGGAACGCTAGCAGCCCATCGTACGGGGCGATTGGCGTGCGGTAGCTACTACCGTACCTTATTTGCGAAGGCGTCGTCGTCTCCTAACTGATTCCTCGAAAAATAGGCCAATAAAATGTGATTGACAGCACTGAATTGACACGAGACGAGGCGTGTTCTTGAGATTTTTGCTGTCGAATGCCACCTCTTTGCTCCGAGATAAAAGTTTTCTTGTTAACGTCGGCAGCGCGTAAGCAGGTGGGGGTGCGGATCAATTTCTACTTTTTTTTTCGTCATGCACGCTTATTAAAGCTTTCTCGACGCAGTACCTATTAGCTTTTCGGTCAGAAACAGCATAGCCCAGAAATTTTTAAAGCGTATGTTCAAGGAATACCGTGTCTCAGCTGAAACACGTACAGTATGCACTGAAAGTGTCGCGAGTCAACAAGCTCGGCAACAAATTCTCGCAAGAAACAGTCTGTTTCACGTTTATCTGAGCAGCTGGAGTACGTGAGAAGGGTATAAAAGATTAGGACGATAAGGAAAAAAAAAAGCTCGAACCGCGAAATTCACGTTCCATCTTAGGCAGTACATTCAGCTGTTCCAACTGGCCCAAGAATGAGTAATTCACAGCGAAAACACGTAATAGTTTTTATTGTGACCATTTTCACCGACTAAACCGTACTGTAAGGGTACGCTCGGCACAATACAACGTGTTATCATCACTTTCTTTTTGCAATTATTACGCTTAATAACATCCTATGATGCCATATTCTACCAGCAAGTTTAATGCGCAATCTCTCAGTCACGCTTGACTATTGCGACATGGCAAATGATCATGCCTCAGTTGCCGTCAAGGTCTACCAATAAACAGTTATTATTTTAAAAAAATCTTTGATTCCTCTCACATGCGTGACACGTTTACTCGAAATGTATGCACAGTCTGTTCAAAAGATACAGATATAAGGAGCCGAGCAAATGGAAGGGTATGTAGTACGTTGTTTTTAATCACCAAGCAGAGCGAACGGATAAGGTGAAGTACCCTGTCGCGGTTGAGCTTTTCCAGCAAACTTCGCATAGGTTATTGGATAAACGAGTGTTCTTTGAGGGGCCGAGTTCTTTGCGACGAGCTCTATACAGTCACGTATAACGCCGTTCTTCGACGTTTTTCCCGCACGGAATGCAAAAATAAACGAGATACCCAGATCACGTTCGGTTGCTACTAAGGTATACTTCCTCGCATCTGCATGGCGCGTTAGAAAAACGACGCTAGCGCCTGTGGTAATGCTAAAAGTCCGGTCACGCGGCTCGTTCAACGCGCGCGCACCCATAGCTCTTGGAAGGGATATGGCGGTGGGAGGTCACGTGATGCGAGTAAGCCAATCGCATCGGCGGCGGCGCGCGGAAAACAGATGCGATACTCTGAAATTTTTCGAGTGACTCTAGCTTGGCTTAGCTTGGCTGCCGCCACAGCACTCCCCCCCCTAGTGAGTTGCCGAACGGAGTTAAAGGTCCAGGCGAGTGGGTGCTCTTGATAGCCGCCCGCTGTGCGTCAGCCGGGAGGGCACCTCGTGGACTTGGGCTGGCATTGAAGCTGGGGGTCCTGGCGATGATTCCCTTAGTGGAGGCAACACGGCGTCGTCACGGTCCATGTGTGCTGGCTTGATGCGGTCCAACGACACGACCTCCTCACGGCCGTTTCTCTTGATTGTGAATTGTTTGTTGCCACGGCGGAGGACTTGAAACGGCCCATCATAGGGTGGCTGAAGAGGTCGCCGAACCGCGTCGTGTCGTACAAACACATATGGGCACGATGTGAGCTGTGGGTCGACGTGCACCACACGCGACCCTGGGGGCCGTGGAGGTACCGCGCGCAGTTTGCTCATGACGTTGCGTAGGCGAAGTGCATAGTCGCTGCAAGCTATGGATGCCTCCTCTGAGCCGCGCGCAAAGAGCTCTCCCGGCAGCCTGAGTGTCGTGCCGTAGACGAGCTCAGCGGCGCTGCAGCCAATGTCCTCTTTCAAGGTGGACCTTATACCCAATAGAACGAGTGGGAGGGCCTCCACCCAGTTGTGTTCCTCGGTTGCCGTGAGCGCAGCCTTCAGCTGGCGGTGAAAGCGCTCCACCATGCCGTTGCTCATGGGGTGGTACGCTGTCGTGCGTATGCGTGAGGTGCCCATGAGCTGACTGATGGCAGTGAGAAGGGCTGATTCGAATTGTCGGCCGCGGTCTGTTGTTATCGTGGAGGGCACACCGAAACGGGCTACCTAGTAGTACAAGTACAGGAAAGCACTCGCAACCGTCTCGGCAGTGATGTCCGCGATAGGGATGGCCTCCGCCCAGCGGGTGAACCTGTCGACACAGGTCAGCAGGTAAGCCTTTGGGTGGCAGGGTGACAGTGGGCCGACGATGTCCAGGTGGACATGATCAAAGCGAGAATCCGGAGTGGGGAGTGTTCCCAGTGCTGTCGAGGTATGGCGTTGTATCTTAGAGCGCTGGCAAGCTACACTTTCGCGTGCCCAGCGTCGGACGTCCCGATTTACGCCCGGCCAGACAAATCTTGCCGTCACCAGTCTTTGGGTGGCTCTAATCCCCGGATGAGACAGTCTGTGCAAGGACTCGAACACATGGCGACGGAGGCTCGCGGGCACGAACGGGCGAGTTCTACTGACGCTTGTGTCACAGCAAACCTTGTCCTCGGATCCGGGAACTGGGATCCACTCAAGATTCAGGGCAGTGGTCGGGGTCAACAGGTGTTTCAGTTCGTCATCTTCACGTTGAGCGGCTGCCAAAGCGGGAAGATCAACCTGTAGTGTGGGCATGATGGCGTTCACAGGATTCCGTGAGAGGGCGTCCGCTATCTCGTTGTCGCCGCCTTTGACGTGGCGGATATCAGTCGTGAACTCTGATATATAGGACATTTGGCGCCGTTCACGTGCTGTGTGCGTTCCACCGTCGGAGCTTAGCGAGAGCAATGCACAAGTAAGCGGCTTGTGGTCGGTGAGGACGAAAAACTCTACACCTTCCAGGAAATAGCGAAAATGTCGTATGGCAGCGTACACGGCCAGCAGTTCTCTCCCGAAGGTGCTGTAGCGGCGCTCGGTAGGTGTTAGCTTCCTCGAAAAGAAGGAAATCGGGCGCCAGATTCCCCCCAACGAGCTGCTGTAATACAGCCCCGACGGCTGTATCGGAGGCATCCACCATTACGCTCTGCGGGACACCGGACCTGGGGTATTCAAGCAGTGCGGCGTTTGCCAAAGCGTCCTTGACCTCGCAGAAGGCTTCTTTTGCTTCTTGAGACCAGGAGAGGGTGTCTGAGCCATTCCGTGAAGTGGCCAGCAGGTCGTGGAGAGGTTGAAGGATCTGGGCGCAGCGGGGAATGAAACGGCGGTAGAAGTTTACCAAACCCAGAAATTCCCGAAGCTGGCGCTTGGCGGTCGGCTGCGGAAATCCTTGCACGGCTTCAACCTTGTTGGGTTGAGGAAGAACTCCTGAGGCGGAGATGACGTGTCCAAGAAACGAGAGCTGTCACACACCAAGCTCGCATTTGGCCATGTTGACGACCACGCCATGCTCCACTAAGCGCTGGAAGACGATGCGCAGATGATTGACGTGCTCTTCCGGAGTGCTGCTGGCGACTAGCAAGTCGTCAAGATAGGCGTGGCAGAAATTGAGGTCGCGTATAGCACCGTCCATGAACCGCTGGAATGTCTGACCCGCGTTTCGGAGTCCGAATGGCATTCGGAGGAATTCGAAAAGTCCGAAAGGCGTTGCGATGGCGGTCTTCGGGACGTCCTCCGGGGCAACGGGAATCTGATGGTATGCCCGCACCAGGTCGATCTTCGAGAAGATAGTGGCACCGTGAAGCCTCGTCGTGACATCGTGTATGTGCGGTACCGGGTATCTGTCTGGAGTCGTTACCTGGTTCAGCGCCCTATAGTCCCCGCATGGTCGCCAGTCTCCCGGCGTTGACTTTGGCACCATATGAAGTGGAGATGCCCAGGCGCTCGACGAGGGTCTGATGATCCCTAGCTCCATCATGTGTTCAAATTCCTGTCGTGCGACCTTCAACTTCTCTGGAGGCAAACGGCGAGGCCGCGCGTGCACGGGTGGGCCGCTGGTGGCGATGTAGTGGCGTACATCGTGCTTCGCCGCGGCGCTGGCTGGCGGCTGCCTCGTCAACGCGGGAAAATCCTGCAGAATGCGAGTAAAACGTTCTGCACCGGACGGCCCGAGCAGAGTGGGGCTCAGCGGAGGGTGGTGCGAGGGATTGCCTTGCACAGTTGCCTGCGACACGGGATCGTGAAGGCGGCGGTTGCGCACGTCGACGAGAAGGCCGAAATGCCGAAGAAAGTCCGCACCCAAGATGGCGAACTTCACTGCTGCCACGATGAAAATCCACCGGAACGTTCTGTTCAAGCCTAAGTCGAGTGGCAGCGAGCGATGTCCGTAGGTGGCGATGGTTGTGTTGTTGACCGCCTGAAGCGGGGACGCACTGGGGACACGGCGATCGGTGGACCCAACCGGTAACACGCTCACCTCAGCGCCGGTGTCCACGAGGAATCGAAGGCCACTGTCGCGGTCGGTGAGGAAAAACACTGATGGACGACGTTCGGGGGACTCTGTGACACTGGTCGTCCTCAGTGCCGGCCGCTCCCGTTTCCCGCATAGTCGCAAGGAGGAATGCATTTGCGAGCAGCATTGCCATGCTTCCTGTGATACCAGCAGATTCTCTGTTGCGCTGCTGGGCGCTGGCGCTCCTCGGGAGTGCTGCGGGCCTGCATCGCTGCGACGATATCGGCGAGGCGGGATATCTGCTCCCGGGTGTCATGCAGCGTGGTCGTAGGTGCGCCGCCGGCGATGTCTGGCTGTAGCGCCGCGACGGACGGCGGAGCGACCGCCAGCACCGAGTCCGCGAGCTCGGCGAGTTGAGACAGGCGTTTGTCGGCAGCCGAGGCGAGCACCATGCGCACGTTGACCGGAAGTCGTTGTAGGAACAGCTCGCGAAGCAGTCTGCTGTCGGCATCGGTGGTGGCTGCGCCGGCCGGGTGCAACAGCTGCCTCATGTGGCGCAACAATTGGCTGGGCGTCCGGTCCCCGAGCTCGGTGTCGTGCAGTAGCTGCTACAGTCGCTGAGGCTCCGGCGGCGTGAGGCGGCTGATGAGCAGCTGTTTGAGCGCTGTGTACGTGTTCTCTGCAGGTGGAGCGACCAGCAGATCGCGTATTTCGCTCGCTATTGCCGGTGGGAGGCTACCGACCACGTGGTGGTACTTTGTTAGCTCAGCGGCAATACGACGAGCGGTGAATTGGGACTCCACCTGCAGGAACCATAGCTGCGGGTCCGCTGTCCAAAACGGCGGGAGCCTGATGTCGACGGCGGAGATGGCCGGTGCGTCAGGGGGAGTCTCCATGGCGTCGATCGCTTGAAAAAGGCGGTAAGCCTCGTCCGGGTCACCACTGTTGGGACGCGTGTACGCGCGGGAGAAGCAGACACGACCGCGCGGTGTGGATCCCAAACATCAACTGGTTTTATTCAGGTTCTCTGGAGGTTCCGGAGAGCAGCGGAGGGTGGCGCTGCCTGGCGGCTTGGCTTTGGCTTGGCTGCCGCCACAGTAGCGCGCGACAGCTGTATCATAAAGTTTTCGATTAAGGGCAAGCGTTTCAAACACGAAACAACAACACTTACGAAAGCTGAGGCTGAAGTGTACTCCATCCCGCGTAGCAGCAAAATCTGTCAGCACGCACAAGAAAACTTGATCCACGATACGCGGGAGGCCGGCATGCAAAGGAAGTACGTTGAAGACCGCTGAAACGTTGAGCCGTTGAGCCACAAAACACCTATGTTATAGTGCCTAGAATATACTGGCTAGTGTGCTGACCGCGCGCTTTCGCGTGGCCACCGCGCTGATGCCTTCCCACAGTCACCGCATGGCGGCGCTGCGACTCGCTAAGGTCCCACTGTACTCCCCCGGTGAGTAAAAGTATACAGAAGAGTACAACCGAGGAAGATGTAGTACTTGAAAAGTTCAATTGGAAGAAGGCCGAAGGAAAAAAAGACCAACACCTCCCCGAAGGGAATCGTGAGGAAATGCGAATGCATTTCGCGCCACTCCACGCAAGCGACGCTAACACAACTGCCGCGTCTGGTCACGGCGGAGAGCGAAAATCAACTGACGAGCGGGCCACTCCACGCAAGCGACGCTAACACAACCGCCGCGTCCGACCACGGCGAAGAGCGAAAATCAACTGACAAGCGGGCCACTCCACGCAAGCGACGCTAACACAACCGGGCAGTGACTATTCCGACCCGGTGAGAATAGCGAAAGCTTATTCTGACCCGGTGAAAATAACGAAACGCTATTTTCACCCAACTTGGCTTGGATCTGTGAAACATTTGCGGCTTTTCGAGAACGATGGGTCAGGCAACCACATGCGATTTTTCGTTATGAAGGCTTATTTTTTTGCGTGTGTGTGATCAGCTGTACCCAAGTTTTACGTAATTTGTGCTGGAGGAGTGTTGATTGCGGTGTTCTTGTGGCGGGCGCGGACACTGTTATTGTGCCTATCGTTGCCCGTGTGCTTTATTAACGCGGATGGTGTTTGCAGCGCCTGAACTTGCGCTGTCGCTACGTGCTTCAGCGTTATTTTGATCGTTGATATTTGGCGGGCGCGGACACTGTGATTGTGCTTATCGTTGCCCGTGTGCTTTATTAACGCGGATGGTGTTTGCAGCGCCTGAACTTGCGCTGTCACTGCGTGCTTCAGCGTTATTTTGATCGTTGACATTTGATTTTTTTTTCGTGTGCGGTGTCAGCGTTGTAGTAATCCTTTCGTTGTACTAATTTTACTGTGCGTGAAAGTATGTTTTTCGCTGTGCTTGACCACATGATTCGGAAACCTGCTTTTTATTGTTTTGCCGCGTATTCGTCGTATGTATGAATGGCATTTCAGCCACTTTATTGGTTTACGAGGCCGATTTTTTCTCTCGGTTAAGCCATGCAAGCGTTACACGATTTAATTTCGATTGGGATCCTGATCGCGATTGCAAAATACAGAAGCGAGTCGTCCAAATCAAATCGAAAGTGCCGGTATGGCACTACTCAAGCCTCATACAGCCGCACGATCGATAGTTTTACATAAAGAAATGTTCGACTCGTAGATATGTACGTGCGGTTCGCACCCTCCAGATTCCCCTGCCCACAGATGCCTTTTGTTCGGCGTGAAATCGCACCCTTGTAAGCTATAAACAAGCTAGTATCAATCCCCTTGAGAGATTAAAAACCAGTTAGGTAATAATTATTTTTTTTTTGTGCAACAAGTGGAAAGCGCCCGTAAGAGAAAACTAATCGCCACGAGGATAACGAGGATGCATAGATGCGTGAGCGACAGGCGGTTTGCCAACATAAAGAAATCTGGGATTGGAAAGCAAACATGAATTGCCGGAGAAGAAAAAAAAGTTGTATCCTCGTGGGATGACAGTACTTGTTGGGCAAAAAAAGCATTTAAAAGGTGGCGACCTTATTAAACATTTAGATAATGCCATACAAGAGCATAATTGAACGTTTAGGACTTATTTGCAGTGCCTTACTTGTATATCATTGACCTTAAGTTAATTAATGGACAAAGTGGTCTAGCTTTCGTGTCATTGTGAGTGAACAAACGACAGTTAACTGGTTCTAACTGCCTTTTACCATAATGCCTAATCAGCTCATTCTCCAAAGTAATATCTAAAGCTGACCCAGGATTTCTTTCCATTTAAGTCGACCTTTCCTTCTTAGCCAATTGAATGCTGTACGGTGGTCAGTTTCTCTTATGAGCCAGATGTAATTGAACACTCGATGTTTCTTCTTTAATGAAGTTGTTCGTTTTAGCGTTGTTTGTGCAAGCCAAGTGTCCTATCTTAGAACAACTAAAGCATCTTGCCCTAATATGACAACACAAGGGTTGGTGCCCTTGGCCACATCTGCAGCATGTGGGCCTGCTTTATAGTCCGCCTGCTGTCTTACGAGACAACGCAGCTTCCTGGTAAGACTTGTTCCTTTGCTTCCTGTTGGTGTCAAGGCCGACTGTGTGGAGCTGTATTCTACATACCTAAGTCCTTCACAAGTGACGATGCCCATTTTGCCAGTTGAGTTCCCTCATGGCTGGTTGTTCCTGACACCATGAAAGCATTGCTGCGGCGTGCCCTTTGGCAGCTTTCATGGCTTTGATGAAGGTGGAAGCTTTCTTCCATGTTTAATCATTGCCATCTTCAGTTTCCCAGCAACTATCATCAGATGCTCCCACAGTGCACACACGACTAGTTGATAGCTATGTGCTTAATGCAAAATTGCCGTACATGCACTTTATTGCCAACAAATCCTGATTACCTTGTGTGCACTTATGGGTGCCATAGTTATCTGTCACAGCACACTGTGCCTGGTCTGTGATACTTCACGAGGAGCAACTTCAGCTGTTCACATTTTTCTTTCCGGGAGTATCAGCAAACGTCAAATTGCATAGGATCAGGTGGCACTGTTTTCCAAGCACTTTGATTAACTTACCACTGTTTTGCTTTTCAGTGAAAGTATTTACGCAAGCAAATGTATTGAAAAGTTCAAAATAGATTTCCAGATTACTCTTTAATGCACAGTATTGATAGCTTTTGTACTTTCTCTGCATACGGAATAGTGACAACATTCCACTTGTCCGCATCCACTGTTGCTCAAAATCCCATCCTCCCCTCCACATCTTAAATACCAGGCGGATGACTGTTTTTTCAGCGGAAGTATGCCACAACAACAACAGTAAGGAAAAAGACACGCACTCCCGTGTCCTGTTCAGTTTCAAAACTACTTAATGTTGCTGCCAGCATTCTAGGAAGAGTGCCCGCCAAGTACGCAGCACACGTATCTGCCTTCTGATGAGTACCTGGAGAATCTTGGTGTTGCATGCCCGGTCCATTTCTACTTCGCCTTGCATGGGAGTACTTAGTATATGAAATTAATGTCTAATAACAATCCACTTCTGAAAGCTGGATTGCCACATGCACTGACCTGCAAGTGAAAGATGCGCTTTAATTTGATTGTGCTTCACATCACTGCAGGTAGCAGCCGAAGGTGCATTGTCATTTAATGTATGGCAGACGCTGCGTGTTCTCACAAATAGATTTATTGTTGTCCTCTCCAGGAAGAGTTCCCAGTGCACCTGAAAAGCACTGGGCTCAGTGAACCTCTTCATGGAAATATTTCTCAAAGTAAAGCTACTATTAACTGAGCAATGAGGTCCAGCTGTTTCCAAACCTGCCCATCCTCTACAGCTTGAAAAAATTGAGATCAAGACCACGGGTTGTGCTCTACACATTACCATATTGCTTTTCCGCATCACACTTTTCGTCTACATTAATGAACTTATTTGCCTATTTCTCATTTTCTGCCTTTTCAAGCGCTGAGTGCATTGTCTGGAATCACGTGTGCCTGGAGACCACCTACAAAGATACTTCTAACAGAACTTGGCTTGTATTAGCGCGGTACATATACGGAAGAAACACGACACAGACGGAAAGATAAAGGTGGGCGCTAACAGGCCTACCTTCAATATGTCTTATTCCATTGTTTGTCTACCATTCTGCCAAATTACGAATGCACCTTCACTCTTGCCTTGTTGCTGGATGAACTTGTAAAAATAATAAATTTTGTGTTTCATTCACAGTAAGTAAAAAAAAAAGTTGGTTTCCTCCATCTCATACCTGTCAGCTTCAAAATAGGATGTGAGTCTTGTGTGCCTTAAAATAAAGCGATGTTCATACCCTGGTTTCCTCTGTGGCTTCGTTGATACCAAGGGTGCATGCATATTCCCTGTACTGCTCTAGCCATAGACGTCAGACTCTGGAGTTTTGCAGACACGTAGCGCCACCTGTCGGTGCAGTTTTGGGTAGTGCAAAGTCCGGCTCCCTTGCACAGTTTGCTGTGCAACCAGGTGCAACTAGCGAGTTGGAAACAACGAATAACCTAAATATTTGGTGTGTTGGCGCATTGAACACTCAGAAAAAGAGCTACGAATTTCTCTCCGCTAGTCGGACGCGCAACCGAACCGCCATGAAGTGCGTGCCAGAACGACGGCGAAAACAGAGCAGACGCAACAGCTCCGCGCGCTACGAAGAAAGGCCAGAAAGGCTTCAGTCGGCGCTACTGTTGCGTTGTGAATTGCCACGGACGTAAAGGACTTCAGTTTTACCGATTTCCATAGCTGTTGCGCGAAGCAGAACGGCGAGAGCTCTGGATACGGGCCGTTGCGAACGTGTTAGGTAAGCGAATTACTCGCGTTCTCCACAGCCGGTCGCATGAGAAAGTGTGATAATGTGCGTCTCATGTTAGTTTTTTGAGTGGCCTTGACGTAGAACCGTGGTAACCTTGACTGTGAAGCTCAGCAGAGCCTCAGACCGCGGTGCGCGCCGTGCAGATATAATTCAGACTGGTGAAGCGCGCGATAAACATCGCGCACTCCGCGACCACCCATAATCTTAAGTGGTCGTCATCACACATCATCGCGCACGTACGCATTGAAGGTTCAAAGTTCCGGCTTTAACTAGCAAATGCTAACACGTGCGTCACACAAGTAAATCACAAAATGTACGTCGTGACCACCGTCAGGTTTTTCTTGCCCGTGGTCTTCGCGATTGCCGGAGCTATCTCGGAGGCCACGGTTTTGCCTTTCGTTGTACACCGAAAAAGTGGACACGCACGTATCACCATTTGCGGTATATGCAAACGGAAGACAACCGTCAACAGTACATTCGAGGATGCGTAATAAAAAAGTTCAACGCACAGGAAGCGAGAGATGGATGGAGAATGCAACTGCAAAGGCGAAAATCGCCGGGACCATTTGTGCCTGATAAAGCGAGCTTTGTACCACTGATCGTAAGAAACATTGCTCGTGTACGTAGTTCATCGCTTTGACATTATGTATATGCCCAAATTTAACGCAATTAGGGGTTACAGAACGCACGTCGGAGTGCCTCGAACTCGATGTCATGCGATGCTCGCTTGCGCTTGCGAGTGCAGCACGCCGAAATAACTGAAACATCTTTTGCATTGTAGCCGCAGTTCACTTTGATGAGCTTCCTACTTTTCTGAAGCGAGGGTGGATTGACAGAAGAAGCTTTCCAGGTCCTTGATTTTCAGGAAACAGCCCTCAACACGAGTGAAAGAGGGGGGATTTTATAGTGGCCTACGCACATTCGCTTGCGGACGGCTCTCTCTGCACTACCCAGTTATGGCCAGGGCGGCGATGAGAGCGCTGGTGGCGGCGTTTTTCGCAGCGCCGCCTGGGCAGAGTCTGACGTCTATGTATGAAACACAGCAAAGAGAAAACCCGTTCTCTACGGTAAAGGTACATTCCAGCAGGGAGTAGAGGTTAGGTGACAAATTGCTGGTAGGGTTCTTTTTTACAATGAACATAGCTATGTGGTTATGTCAGCACAGAAGCAGATAAAACCAGAGACCAAGGTGAGAAGCAATATTGCATCCACGCCGTCCTCGATATAATTATTTGCTTTTGTAATGACTGATTTCTCCAGTCATTCTTTAGCATGTGTCTCTGCTAAGCAATCTTAAACACAATAGTGGCAAAACATTCTGTGGCAAGTTAGGGCTGTTCTTGCTGGGCCACACTTAGCAGATGTCTTAATTTGTAGGCTGCAGTCGCATGGACTGGATTAAACCATACATTTCTTTATGAGAAAGAAATTGACTAGCACCACGAAGAAAAGATGGGGTGAAAATGACAGACACAACATATATGTGTCTGTTGCCTTCTCTCTATTTCATCTACAGCGCTGTTTGATTCCTCCCTAGAAAAAGCCGCATTCAGTAGTACACCTGCAGTGTGTGCTACCACGCACATTCCAAACAAGTGCTCCGCAGAAACTGTGGGAGTCGTTCATTGCAGAGTCAAGTGTAGGAGCAGAAGCTCCAAATGTGGTATGAAAAAGAAAATGAGTATACCACTCTTGCCAGAAAGTAAGGTTTCCAAATGCTACGTATTTGGTGAAAAACTTTAAATATACCTTTCTGAGATAAACGGATTTGCAGGGAACTGCAGGATTAGTACTGTTTAATTAGTACTGCAGATGATTTTAAGTATGGTCACATATGCATAGTGTGCACATACATTTTCACTGCACAACAAGAGTTATTGCAATGAAGCCACGAAGTTTTCTGTAAATATTAAATTGCAGCTTTATACCTAGACAGATATGTTATGCAAGACGTACATTACACACTGCAAATGAAAGAAGTTGTGCAAGGCATACAAGCGACACTTCGCTGCATAATATATAATGTATAGCTGTAAAGTTCATGTGACAATTATAACTGTAGTTTAAGACGGCCGAGATCACTATATATAATTTTATTGTTGGTTTTGCCTGGTTGTGTATAGAACTAGACCCACGAAAATGTGATCGGCGCAGGCTGCGCCGGAGTGTTTGAGAAATTTAGATGGCTTTTTAGACCAGGTACTCAAACTGTCTGGCCTTGGGGAACCCCAACGACTTTTCGAGAGTGCCGCGCAACCCCTAACAATTTTTCTTGAGCATGAAGACTATCGGAAGCGGTGCGGAAGAAGGGGGGGGGGGGGGGCTGATATCACTGTTGATGTACAACGCCCGATAATGCATATAGACTTGCGATTCCCTGTGTCCCCGTCGCGTAAAACGGCCGCCTCTTATACACTGCATGCTTCAGGAGCCGCGCAGCATGAACAGTGTGTTCACGCAAACGAAGCGCCGGAGGTACAGAAACCCGTTTTACTTTTTGCAAAACAAAAGGCTTAAAGCTAAGCCTAAATGCTCGAAGCGACGCGTCTTACGTGTACCAAAGCGCTCGTTGCGCGTTTTGATTACAAAACCAACATACAGCAGTGACAAATCACCGTAGTAGGAAAACTGCCTTAGTCGCCGACGCGCCATGAGCCACGAATAAAACGCCGAGGGGCTCGTTAATGTCGTTTGATCTAGCTAGAACACTCACGAATCACGGGCATGCATTACCAGCGCTACCGGCGATCTGCGCGTTCTGTCGCCACGGGTCCGCGAATGCGGCGTGCGATGGTTTCGTTAAATGCAAAATGCAATGCAGATTTGCTTGTCTAAATAAATAAATTCTAGCTGCTAATGAGGAAGCAGGTTGCACTATTCTGGCTGCTCGCGGATATCCTGGATTTCGCGGAACTCAGGGGTTTAGCGAAACCCAGTTTGAGAACCCATCTATTTTAGAGCTATTTGCGCTATATTTGCGTGCGCGAGACGAGTAGTCGAGTTGATTCTGTAGCTAAGCCTCCGCGATAACGTTCAATCACTTGATCATGTTAAAAAGACGATGCGTTCCACCGGCGATTAGATTATCGGTGGTATGATGGCCGATAAATTGCGAATGTACAATTACCGAGTGAACTTGGTTTTCTGGGCACAAGTCTGCTCAATTGAGAGTTTCTTCTTTAACAGCTAGTCCACCTTCGTCATAACCTCGGGGCAACAAATGTCTTAGATCGCCAGATGAGAAGCGGTTCTGAATGCTGCAGGGTTTGTACTGTGACTGAACGCAAAGCGTGTGAACTTGCATAAGCTCACATGTGAGAGCTAGTGCCTCTCTCGGTATATATGCTCATGGCAAACATGCATGTTTTACCGCAAAGCAAATTTCCGTCGAACCCTTTTTTTTCCTTTGCTCTAACTGTTGTATCGCCGATACACCGTCCGGCGGAGACAAAATGCCCGACACCACACTAACCTCTAGCTCCACTCCTTCTTTGTATCCTCCTCACCCTCCCTTCATGTTCCGATCACCTTGCTATACTATATCATGGCTATGCTTTACCATCTCCCCTCCTCCTTCCCACACTCACCCTCACATCCCTTCTTCTCACCCTGACTCCCTTTCCCTCTCCTTGCTATACTATACTATACATCAGAAAGATTTCATTCATTGTTTTTCTTTATAGCAATCACCGAAATGAAATCAGCAGACAAGCATGAGAATATGTGATCAAGGAATGCACAGATAAGTACAGCTCATTGCAGGAGTAGAGCAGAGACAGGCTTGCGAGATAGTCTGGTGTGATGTAGCGGAGATGCCCTCTCCCCTCAAGAGCAACATCTGGCGAGGCAGTCTGAATTTGTCCCCATTCTTTCTGATTTTCTCTATTGCGGTGCGGACCTATGATATGTGGTGTCACAGCCAGTGGAAACTTAGGAACTTTTTGCAGGACAGATGCTGGCTTTTTCGTTCAATGAGCCATTGAAGCTTTTGCATCAAAATTGATCCCTCAATGGCAACCTAGCCAAAGCACTGCACTTTTTTCTAATTTTCCCCACTTGCGAATTACTAGCCCAGTGACGGGGCAGCAGACACACGCGCGTAAGGGTATCTCCTTTCTGTCTAGCTTCGCACGTCACTGGAGGGTTCACGTTGTTGTGCAAATAAAAATTATTATTATTATCTAATTATTATTACTACCCGCGGCCATATGGGATTTTAACCATTTGTCACTCATGTAAGTGATGGCTTGTTTTTTCTTTTTATTTAGCAGAGCACATTTTGTATGAAGTAATTTCACGCTGCGATTGTGATTCTTAAACTCATAGCGTCATCGGCTGTGCTCCCAAACAACTGGCTACCTGCTTGTAATATTCCAATACTAAAGAAAGGCAATCATCACTAGTTGACAGCTACTGTGTTGTATCACTCACCTCTTCGCGTTGTAAACTTTTAGAACACATTATTACTGACAAGGTCACTCTAGGTTTCTACATGATTGAGCAGTTCTAAGTCCTATGCAGCATGGTTTTAGGAAGAGCCTCTCCACTGTAATCCAATTAAGTAATGTAATTCATATTCTTGCAAGCATTTTCGATGAATCAGGGCAAACTGGCATCATATTTTTTATTTTAGGAAAGAGTGATTGCGCATCATGCACGAAACTAATAGAAAAATTTGATTATCTAAATATTCCCTTATATCTAAGTGGTTTTCTGCTTATCTTAATAACGGTAGGCAATTTGGTGTAGCTGTTAATTGCTCTTCCAGTAATCTTCCTGTAACGTCTGGCATTTCCCAGGAAAATGTTCTTGGACCATTATTATTAAACATGTATGAATGACACTGTTGGCACTATTATTCAGCCTGTACAAAGAAAACTATCTGCCGATGACTATTTACTTTTTAATGAGATTGTCAACCAGCAAGATCAAATTACAATAAACTCTAACCTTCAAGATATACTAGCATGGTGTCTCCACTGGGATATATATGCAGCCTAACATTGTTGAAACAGTATCTACGAAAATCAACAAAAAAAAACTAATAAACTGTCGCTTAGCCATCATCTTGCATCTACGCCACTTATGGAGGTTGATGAATACAAGTACCTCGGAGTTATAATAAATGATAATCTCATTCAGAACTCTCATTTGGAACTCACACATCTCTCACCTTTGTGACTCAGCTTTCAAAAAATTTCGCTACATTAGACACAAACACGCTCCTTCTGAGACCTGTGTAATTGCTATACTTCTCATGTCTGTCCTAAACTTCAATATGCAGCTATTGTTTGGGATCCTTATACTAAGTCTAACATCGACGTGCAAGAAAGGATCCAAAATAAGGCAGTAAGGGTCATCTTCTCTAAATATTTATTTATTTCCAAATACTGTTGGCCATCATAGCTGCAACAGGGTAGGTACAGTGAATGTGCAGATAACGCAAGAACAAGTACAATGTATTATAATGAAGACAAAACTAAAAAAGTGCACATTTTTTCAAAACAAAACCAAAATAAGAACAATGCTGTAGGAAAAACATACATACGGATATTGTGACGGTGGCGTAGTATTCAATGTGAAATAATTTGAAGTATTTTCGAACACCGTGACAATGCACGTACAACACTAGCAATAATCAATTTTATAAAAGATTTTTAGCATGCTCTTCAAAGCTTCCAATGCTCGTCAAATTCAATACAGATACTGGCAAATGCTTCTACTCTTTTATCGTTTGGGGAAAAAAAGAATACGCGTGCACGTCAAGATAGGATTTTGGAACTGACAACACAAATTGACTGCTTCATGTGACATTGCTGGTTTGCCTGGGAACAACATAAGTTTTAGTGTCAATATTAAGATGTCCTATTGATAACAAAAAAAATTAAAATCTACCAAGTTTCATGCAATATCACTCCAGTGATTCTCCAAGTGACCTAATGACGCAACACAACATTCAGTCTTTGTGACGAAGAAAAGAAAAATCCACGGCCTTAAATATCTATTCTTACTAAATTGTCTTTCCTCCCGAACCTTATAAAAAGTCACTCACTGTCTGCTGAACAAGACATCACCACTCTGCCTAATTAACCCCTTATAAAGCTAGAACTAATGTCTTTCTGTGTTACTTTTTTCCTTGAACAATAACTGACTGGAACAGCGTACCTCATAGCACACTCATCAACATCGACTCTATCCAATCCATTGCTACCTAAATTTAGTCCTTTCTGTTTTGAAATAGAGTTCCGTTTGTTTGCTGACATTTTTTTGTGCATTATATATGTAGTTTCTTCATTGTATTATTTTTGTATTGTGCATCCTATTTCTCTGTATTGCATTCTTCAGTGTTTCTTTACTAGTTCATAGAATTCACTTTATACAGCTCCTCTTTGTACATTACTTATAGATTGCCGACATGCTTGGCACTCTTTGTTTGTACTTTTCCACTCCTGTCTGGGCCTTCTAAGGCCTTAACTATTGTTAAGTAAATAATAAAAAATAGTTTTATTGTGCCTCTTCTAATTAAAGCCAACTCCAATTACCACTGTTGCAACTGAAAGTTGTAGCACCATTTTTTTTACTTGATGCCGTGTGGTGGTAAATACAATTATAAAAAAAAATGTTTATAAGGGATAATATATCAGTGGCTTACACATGCAAATAAAACAACATTTGATAAATGTAATGCATGTCAAACGAAAATGGCATACTTCATGTCATTTCATTTCCTTACATTAATGACCCAGGAGGGGTATTCCATAAGGGGCAGTTATACAAACAAAAAATCAGAGTAATTTTCAATGAAATACTCTTGTTACTTCTTCCATGAGTGCAAGTGAGGTGGTGATGAAAGCGATGTGGTACGGAAGGCCATTCCAGTTTTTGGCTGTTCGATGGAAAAATGATGATCAGCCAGCGACAGTACGCGCACTTGGGCGAGCAACGTTACGTGTATGGCCTGTGCGCAGTGAAATGCACGAAGGAGGTAGATTGTTAGGTGTATGGGGAAGTAAACTGTTGTACAATTTATCATATCATCATAAGTTTGCAATATGACAACAATGTGCTGGGCGGTCCAATCCAGAATCAGCTTTTAATAATGAGATGCTGATATTGAATGAGAATGAAGAATAAATACCTCTTACGACGCGATTCTTTGTGGATTATAAAGCGCTGCTGACGTAGATCTGGTGAGCATTCCATATGGGTAACGCATATTCAAGTTTAAGTAGAACCAATGTTATGTATGCAAGTAATTTTACATGTTGAGGAGCACTGCAAATGTTACGTTTCAGAAATTCGAAAGTTTCGTTTGGAGATAATGTGATATTGGTCACATGTACGTGTGCACCAGCTGATTGAGCTCATGTGATTGTAATGCCTGAAGTACTACTTGAATGAGTTGACAGTGTCAGTGAAGGTGTTGTCAAGTGTGAAAGGAAAATGATGATGGTTATGGCTGTGAGAAATTGACATGGATGTACTTTTTTAGGATTTAAGACCACGATCCAGTGGTCACACCTGTTCTTAGCATTAAGTCATTCTGCAATGAAATGAGAATGTTACTGTTATTGATAGATCAATAAAGAACACAGCCATCTCAAAACATTAAAATGTGAGAGGAAACATGCAGTGGTAGATCATTCATATATATTGACAATATGAGGTTACATAATACTGAACTCTGGGGGATGCCTGATGTTACTGGAAGAAATTTTGAAGCAGTACTGTTAATAATGACCGATGGTGATTTATTACAAAAATATTCTTTCATCCATGTTATGACGTTAGGGTGCAAGTGATCATTGATGAGCTATTTTATCGAATACCTTCGCAAAGTCAAGAAAAATATCTCGGTTACAATGTTACCATCAAGATTTGAGTAGAGAACATATATAAATGAGGCAAGTTTGGTGTCACACCATAGACTGTTATAAAAGCCATGTTGTGACAGAGGGAAAAAGTTATTGCTGTCCCAAAATTCATAACATAAGAAAATCATGATGTGTTCCATGATTTTGCAAGGGTCACCAGTGATTGATTTTTGGGCGATAGTTTATGGGTGATTGACAGTTACCTGATTTGTAGACTGGAACTACCTTGCTGTTTTTCCACTTGTCTGGAAGAGTGCCTAATGATAATGGTTGTGAGTACAGCAGGTTTAAATACATGGCAGAGATGTACTTGATGTTTTTTAAAAGCTTCGAGGTAATTTTGCCAGCACCAGCTGATAAGGATAACTCATGATTGTCACTCAGTGCAGATATTCCGACTGGTGGAAAAATAATATCAGGCATTGAAGGCATGACAGGAAAAATATATCCCCCCAAAATGCGTGAGAGGTTCGGTTGTGAAAACATATGGAAAAGCTAAATTAAACATATTGGCACAATCTAGGTCAGATATTATGCGGTGAAGCATTGTCGGTGTGGCTTGTAAGCGCAGTCAAATACTTTGCATTACTTGTTTAATTTGCAGTGTGTAGTCTATGTCTTGCATAAGATTTCTCTAGATGCAAAGAACATATTCAAGTGTGCTCTGATTAGTTTCTTTGGCTCCAAGCAACATTTACACAAAACTTTGCCAGCTTCACTGCATCAACTTTGTTGCGCAGGGAAGATTTACTTACGTGCACACTATGCATGTGACCACACTGCAAATTAAAAATTGTGGACAGTACTAATTAAACAATACTAATCTTGCAGTTCCTGCAAGTCCGCTTCTCTCAGAAACATATTAAAAGTTTTTCATCAAATAGCTAGTGCTGCAAAACTTTTGTCCTTTCTCTTCAGTTTTAGAACTGTTGACATGCATTTAACTTTCTGGCAAGAGTGGTATCTCAAGTTTTCTTTCAATTATAGAAACCATACTTTTCAGATGTAGTGCACCTGCTCTTATACTTGACTCTGAAATGAATAACTCCCACAGTTCGTGAGGAGCACTTGTCTGGACTGTGCTTGGTAGCACACACTGCAGGTGTACTCCTGAGGAGGGAATCAAACAGTGCTGTTGATGAAATAGAATGCAACAGACATGTATATTGTGTCTGTCATTTTAACCTCATTTTTTTCTTTATGGTGCTGTTCGATTTCTTCCTCACAAAGAAACTGCATGGCTTAATTCAGTGCATGTAAATGCAGCAAAGCCCAATCTATTATTTTCGTAGAGCAGGCAGGGCTGCAAAAAAGAGCTTGACTGAAGACGAAGACGCAGGATATTTTGGCCTTATTGTGCATCAGAAGATGCTCAGCGTAGACACGTGCTAAAAAATGATTGGAGAGATTAGTCAAAACAATAGGAAATAATTGGCATAAATGCAGTATTGTGTCTCACCTTGGTGCTGGCTTTTATCTGTTTCTCTGTTGATGCAACCACATAATTCTGCTCAACGTGGAAAAAAAAACCCCGCTAGCAATTTGTCACCTAAGCCGTAATCCCTCCAGGGCTTGTTTCATCGTACTTTTACAGTACTGCAGAAAGTTAGTTTTTCCTTCCTGTGTTGCATAAAACATGGCAAGAACTGTACATGCACTGCGCATGCACCCCTGGCATCAACAAAACCACACAGGAAATAAAAGGTATGAATATCACTTTATTTTAAGGCACACAAGAATCTCACATTCTATTTTGAAGCTGACAGGTAAGAGATCGAGGAAACCAACTTTTTTCATACATACTGTGAACGAATTACAAAATTTATTGTATCTACAAACTCGTTCAACAAGAATGCCAGAGTGTTGGTGTGTCAGCGATTTGTGCAGCATGGTAAACAAATATTGGAATAAGACACATTGAAGGCTGGCTCGTTACAAGCCACTTGGTGGTTGTTTTCCAGGAACACATGCTTTCTTAGCACCTTTGACATACCAAGAATGTAATTTCAGACAAGGCACCCAGCATGTTAGGCTTTAAATGTATGAGTGCTTTTTAGGTGCATTGAGGTCCTCTTCATGGAGTAGACGACAATAAACCTATCTCCAATAACATACAGTGTCAGACATATTTTACATGCCAATGCACCTCCTCCTGCTACCTGCAGCGATGTGAAGCACGATAAAATTAAGGCGTATCTTTCACTTTCAGTTCAATACATGTGGTAATTCAGCTTTCATAATTGAGTTGTCATAAGACATTGATTTCATATGTTAAGCACTCTCGTGCAAAGCAAATAGAAGTAGAAATGGGCCGAGCACGCAGCACTGAGACTCTCCAGCTACTCAACAGGAGGCACACATGTGGAACAAAATGTCACGTGTGCAATTTAATGGCACCCTTTTTTTTTGCTGGTAAGTCATGCATGCAACTATCAGCCACCCATTTTTTTGCTGTTGGTAGGCTAATACTCTTCATAGAAATATGGTGGCCAGAGGTAAGGTGGGGCTAACATTACTATATTGCATGCAACGTTAGAACTTAGTGGGATTTCCTCCTCAAAGGCACAAGGGTATGAGCCTGAATCAACGCTCATGCACTTTGGCTGATGTAATTTCTTTCTTAAAGGGAGAATCTAGCTTGTCATCGTGCTTTTCGTCGTTGTGTTCACACACTCTCTCTTTCTCACAATTTTTTATACAGCTCACAAAATTGCCCACCTTACATGATGCACGCATGTCACAGCACACCAGCCATCAACTGCAAATTACCTGTCCTCTAACATGAACTTTAACACTTCAAGCGCCATTTGTTTTTTTTAGCTGCCAGAGACTAGGATGACCTGCCCCACCATGCTGTTGCCTTAACATGTAATACCGCATTTCTGGATATTGTGCATACCGTAATGCCCTTCGGCCTCTGCAATGCTCCCGCAACGTTCGAGCGAATGATTGACACCATTCTGTATCCCACCATGACAACATGTATCGCACCATAACACCTGCTTTTATTGTACTAACATGCTAGCCACCCCTTAAGTAAGAGGATGGCCTGTGACTCTGCCATCCGACTCATGAGCGGGACTATTTCTTTAGCAGTGGAGGATATCAGCAGTCATGCTTCAAGCATCTGGGCCGGTCCTCTACTGCCTTCTGAAGTTGTATGGGACAATATATTGGGGTAGCAGGGAAGTCGCATGGTGCTGCGACAAGAGCTGCACGAGTCCTCGATGTGGCCCGCTACTGTGGGGGGTGTGCAGATTTAGATGTGACCTGTTCATGCAAGTTTAGACGTGACTGGTCTTAAGGATTTTTCGCATTTTTTGTAAGGCACTCCATGTGGTCACCTTTTGTTGAAACAACCGCAGAACAAGAACTCTACACTTGAGTCCAGATTTTAGTCATTGTGGAGATCGGTATAGATACGTTTCTCAATCATCATGCCAAATACATGTCAGAAATGATCCATATGAGATATGGGAAAGGCCTTTTTTTCAACCTCTGTTCAACCCCCCCCCCCCCCCCCCACTCCCACCCGATTTTGAACTTCTTGCTGTCCCAGCCCCCCAGCGGGACTAAACTTGCATTTGCGACCTGGTACTTGATGGGTGTTTGAGACCCCTGCTGTAAATGATGCCTATTGCATTCAACAAACCTTCTTACAGTGCATAACTTTGCAATGGCTTGAAGGTCTTTCGACAGCACTAGTTCGAACACATATAACTGAGTTTCTTATGTTTCAGCGCAAGGAGACACGAACACGAGAGAGAAGACACGAGGACACAGCGCCGTGTCCTCGTGTCTTCTCTCTCGTGTTCGTGTCTCCTTGCGCTGAAACATAAGAAATGCAGTACCAACTAGCCCACCAGTCGGTTTTATATAACTGAGATGGCTCGTTCGGTGCATTGGTCAAGCAGGAAGGTTCCTAAACGTATGGTTACAGGAACATTGGAAAAAAAAGTAAAAAATGTGGGTAGGGACGTTTCTTTGACTTCTCATAATTAGAAATATGGTTGCCAGCCCCTGTTCAAGAAAACATGAGTTCTTGTGGCTCACCCTTATGATGGCACCAGGAACCTTCAATATTTTTATCTGTAAAGAACTGTTACCTGGCATTATTGGCATGTGCCGTGCCTCCCTTTTTTTTTTATGGTCTCACTGTACTTTCGTGCTTCACTTCTTGGTTATTTGTTTCTAACATAAGCATGTTGTTTTAATCTTGGGTATAGGCAACATATTTGGGAGTTGTGATGAATTTCGGTTGGATGTCAGCGCCAGTCCTTGTCTCACCTGCGTTGCTGTGTCTACTTTAACGCTGGGCAGTTTTAAGTATGGAATACCAACTAGCCCGCTCCCATACGTTGCTCCGTGCAGAGAACCCATGGGGTGCGAGCCGCATGCTCTTACGTACTACGTGATGGCGGCGAAGTGGAACGTATTTTCGCGTAGAACTATCGATCGTGCACCCATGGAGGCTTGAGCATTTGGTGACTAATACGTGTGTCACATGGGCACTTTCTACCGAAATCAAATTTCTGGGCCGTATTTGACTCCGCATCTAGCACAATTAAGTAAATCGCGATCATGAAACTTGGACTCGATCGCCATCGAAATTACATCGTGTCATGCCCATACTACGAAATCGGGGATGGACAGCGGTTTTTCTAAACGACGAAGTGGCTTAAGTACCGTGCATTTAACAGCTCAACCACGGCGAGTTCGATCGAACAAGCGCAAAAACCAGAGCAGGTTGCCGAACGAGTAAGAGCGGCCGCGCAAACCGCAAAACTAACTTACCTAGAAGCGCGCACAGCAAAACTAGCACAACGTACGGACTACCACAATGTTACCACCGCACACGCACCACATGAAAATGAATATCACGGATCTCAAAGAGCACTGAAACAGGTTCGCGAAAGTCCTAGACATCGTAGATGCAAGAAAATTCGACGACGCAAACCAACGAGAAGAGAAGGCGAAAGGAAAGAGCGTCAACCAAAAACTCGGTTGTTTTCTCCGCGGCTCATCAAAAACTGAAGTACTTTCATAAAGCCGCGGAGCAAACAACAGCGCGTCTGGCCACGGCGAAGACCAAACACGCCGCGGAGAGCAATGCGGGGAGCGGCGCGCGCCCGCGCAAACCGCGGTGAGGAGGCGGAGCGCGCGCAGTCACGTGGGGTGTGACGTCGCTGCGCCGTTGCTACAGACGCTCCTCGCGCCGTTGCTATGGGACGGCGGATTCAGGGTCGCTTATAAAGTGCATTCGCACTTAAAATTCCTAAGCGCACTACTCCGGCCTTAGATGGGGTTCCCGTCAGCCTAATTACCGAACTAGGACAGAGCACTAAAGAAGCACTGCTGAAAGCCGTAGAAAAGTGCTTACAGGAGAGGGAAATACCAGACAGTTGGCGAAAAAGTAGAATGAACTTAATCTATAAAGGCAGGGGAGAAAAGGATAACATTCGCTCGTATAGACCGCTAACTATTACATCGGTGCTATACCGGTTGGCGATGCAGGCAGTAAAATTAAAAATAGAAACGTGGGTAGAGCAAAATGATATTTTGGGAGAACTCCAGAATGGATTCCGAATCGACAGGCGGTTAGACGATAACCTGTTTGTTCTTACACAGTGTATAGAAATATCAAAAATAGAAAACAGGCCCTTATACGTAGCTTATCTAGACATCACCGGGGCATATGACAACGTTAATCAGGAAATTTTGTGGGATATATTGAAGGAAGTGGGCATAGGTGACGACTGTATACAGCTTTTGAGGGGGAGATATACCGAGAAAATACAGTTTCTGTAGAATGGGAAGGAATAAGCAGCAAGGACAGCGTTGACATTAGCAAGGGGCTGAGACAGGGATGTCCTTTGTTCCCCGCTGTTATTCATGCTGTACATGGTGAGGATGGAAAAAGCGCTAGAAGGTAGCAACATTGGATTTAATCTGTCACACAAACAGGCAGGCGCGATGGTTGAGCAGAAGCTTCCAGGTCTATTTTATGCTGACGATATTGTCTTATTTGCGGACAGTCAAGATGATATACAGCGGCTGGCAGATATATGCGGAAGGGAGGGCGAGGCTCTAGGACTAGGTTTTAGTGCAACAAAATGTGGATTGATGGTATTCAATGATCACGAAGACCATGCGGTCTTAATACAGGGCCAAGAAATACCGAGCGTAAGCGAATACAAGTACCTCGGAGTGTGGGTAAATGAGGGGGGATAGATATATGGAGGTACAAGAGAAAGCATCGGTAACAAAGGGAAAGAGGAATGCTGCAATCATGAAGCACAGAGCGTTATGGGGATACAATAGGTACGAGGTGCTTCGAGGGCTGTGGAAGGGTGTGATGGTTCCGGGGCTTACATTTGGGAACTCAGTGGTGTGCATGAAGTCAGAGGTGCAATCTGGAATGGATGTAAATCAAAGGGACTGTGGGACGCCTCGCGTTGGGCGCTCACGGGAAGACGACAAATGAGGCTGTAAAGGGTGATATGGGATGGACAGGTTTTGAAGTGAGGGAAGCTCAGAGCAAAATTAGATTTGAAGAGAGGCTGCGGAAAATGAAGGAGAGTAGATGGGCAGGGAAGGTTTTCAGGTATTTGTATAGAAAAAGCGTCGACACGCATTGGAGAAAAAGAACTAGGAGGCTCACCAGTAAATATACGGCTAGCAGTGTGGGCGACATGGCAACAAGGAGCATTAAGCGAAAAGTCAGAGAGGCGGAGATGACTTATTGGATGACAGCGATGGAAAAGAAGCCGGCTCTCAGTGACTACCGAAAGGGAAAAAACGAAATAAGGAGGGAGAGGTTTTATGATAATTCAAGGGGAAGCGCTTTACTGTTTGAGGCAAGGTCGGGTTGCCTTAGAACGCGTAGCTATAAAGCGAGATTCTGTAACGAAGAAGAACAATGTACATGCTGTGGGGGGAACTAAGGAAACGATGGAACATGTACTGATTGAATGTGGCGATATCCACCCAGATATACGTGTGGACACGAGTCTACATGAAGCCTTGGGTTTTAGGGACAACAATGGAAAGCTGAACACGTCCGCGATAGAAATAAGTAAGAGACGGTTAGAGTATTGGTGGCAGAAAAGTAGAGATAAAGGACAAAAATGAAGAAGGGGGAAAATAAGGTCATTCTGCCTTAAGAAGCAGAGAGATGGACCGTGAACTTATATTTTTCTTTGCTGTAATAACATAGATTTAATCAATGTAGATAAGGCATTAGGCCACCATAAAAAGAAAGTTTTTTTTCGAGCCTGGTGGCAGACATGTCACCGCCCCGTTATAAAGGGGACGCTCATAGCATCCATCCATCCATCCATCGTCCCTCGTGCGTCGGCGGCTCCTTCGCTTTGACAGCCGCCAAGCACTGCGCTTTCTGCTGCGAATACACTGTTCTCCGTTGCGTTTAAGACACTCGTCAAAGCAATTGACCGGAAGGGGAAAATCTTAGCGCCAAATTACTGCGCGCAGAAAATCCTCAACTGGTTCGGCACTACAAAACGACGCAGCGTTTCACACGTACCTCACGTCGTCTGCTAGTTTTCGCGGCTCTGTGCTTCGCCACCAAAGCGAAGTAGAAAAGTCGCAATGAATATACTCCGGCACACTCAACTTGCCTGTTGAAAACAATCAGCGAAAGTTGACACGTTAGACGCAAGAAATAGTGTAAGGATATGGCTCACGGCAATTTCGATCGCGATCAAGTCTGACTCGAATTATTCGCTGCTACACGGGAACATTCGCTGGCGATTTTACTCGCAGAATGATGTCTTGAAGCGCAAGTTGGTACATCTTATTTCGTTGAAAACAGCGCAAAAACGGGTCGAAGGCTAAGCGACTGCGCTTCTGTTGTTTGCTCCTTACCCTTCATCCCGCTTTCGCGCTGTTTTCAACGCAGTGATTTTACTCGAAGTCGATCCAGTTAACTGCGATTCGCATCTCTCAGTCGTGGTCATATTTTATTATATTAGCGGTGCTTCACACTCGGTATGATGCACCATCATAAACTTGCAGAGTGTATAACCTACACGTGCCGAGGTAGTCGAGTCATGGCACGATAATTCTTAATCGCGAGCAGCTATACATACTTGAGCCGGAGCGGGTCGACAGTAATCTAAAATGTCCATGTATCGCTGGTATTACACAAATGCAGTAATCTTTCTTGTAGACATTATGACCCTAGCTTTTGCTCTTTGTTCGCTTCACCAACAAGATGAATGGTGTTCGTCCAGTGCTGCAGATGTCGTCATAGGCCCCATACTTTTGGATCGGTCGTTTCGATGTTTCTGCAGTTCAGATGTACCTACTGTATTGTTGTACTACATGAGCAAGTGTGCAGTTAACAGAGAATGTTTAATATGCAAATTTATGGTGGGGTGGGGTCACTTTCACTGTTGCATTTTCCAGCATGACATGCGTATTTTCTAGACCACATGCGATGAACACAAGCTAGTCTGAATAGGATTCAGAAGAAAAGGTAAATGCAAAAAAAAAAAAACGAACAGGGGTCAAGAACAACATCTCCATTAGATCATTTCATTATAGTCTAACAGTGTGATTGGCTGAAAAAAATTTCGTGCAGAGCATCTTTTTCAGTATTATGCACTCTTGCTTAACCGCAATGACTGAACAGTTTAAGGTGGGGTGAGACTTCCTGTGGTCAAAAAAATTCAATTTTGGAATTTCAAATTATCTGAGAGAGCATTTTGAGAAAATATATCACACTTGGGCACTCGCGGTTTCAAAAAGAATTTTAGGTCGGTTTTTTGACACATTGACAGGTAATGCGCGCGTACACCTACATTATTTCTGCGTTTTTCTCAAAAGAACATTTTTGGAATTTCTGTACAAATCTAGTTTTTGTGGTACGCTCATAATTTTAGTTCACTTCTGTAAAGTGTTAGTCGCTACCTTTTTGCAAAATTGCAATACTCCACAGATGACAGATCTTATTTAAGAAGTACATTAGTAGAACAACAAACAAAAATAAAAAAATACAAACCACTTCGAGCCATCTCTGAGCTCTAATGCAACCTGCGTCTACCTTTAAAATACCTCGCAAGTCATAGCTTTCATTACCACTGCTATGTAGCCAAGATTTGAAACTCACTTACAAAGTTTCACCCTACCTCAATAACTGAAAATGTAATCTGAACTTCACTATGAAGAATCCCACTGTTCCACAACAAAATTAACCATTAACTCCTCAAACACAAGTAATGTGCAAAACACACAACACCCGCATAATTACTCCTTGCAGTTCTCATTTACACGTTCGTACATGAGGATTAGCGCGAACACGGTAAAAACAGCGCAAACGTCACCAAGATAACTTTGGACAAGGGCCACAGAGCACTGAAAAGCTGCGGAGGCACTAACATACACCGCAACACCGGCGCATGTGCTACACCTTTGCGACAAGCGTCGCCGCCTACCGGCCAAAGTTGGAAGGCATCACCGGCACTGCCACCTCCTCCCATTGGAAACCCCCTCCGCTCAGCACACTAGCCAGTATATTCTAGGCACTATACCTATGTTGAGCGCCTTGAAAAGCACGCGAGTCGCAGTTGCGTCATATGACGTTGGTGGCGCCACTAAACAAATTTATTGCTAAAAAATTGTTGTAAAAATGATACACAGCATCAATAAAAAACTAATTTATTTCAGAACATTATTTTATATTTTGCTTAATATTCGCATTGTAAATATTTTGGTACAACACCATTAAGTTAAAATTGTTCAATGCTGCCGAATCACGGCCGCCGTGCTTTAGCACGATTGGCGCCATGTTCAAATCCACGAACTCGTTCATTCCAAAGCAGCCACTGAGAGAAGCTTGGTTCAGTCGTCACTGTCGCGATATATTAATTTTCATGAGAAATAAGAATATCCATTTTGATTACTCCTGAAGATAATGTGCGCTGCTGAGAGTACTCTGGCTCAAAACCTGTTCTAAGAATTTTTTTTGTTCACAATCAATGTAACACCCGCAGCAACACGCATATATATATATATATATATATATATATATATATATATATATATATATATATATATATATATATATGTATATATATATATGTATATGCGTGTGTGTGTGTGTGCGTGTAGTTGAAAAAGAAGCCTTGGTCATTTACAGCGAAGATGTTTGTGACTAGGTCATTTCTAACTCCGTCAACAGTAACTCTGCCAACAGAAAATCCCCAACAGGTATGCACCGCAGAAATTGGGCAAACTCCACTACTCACCACTGGTCCAATAAAAATAAACAGAAAAAAAGGAAATAAGTGAATAAGCCAAATGAAACACATAAACTGTCAAAACGTATAAATAAATAAATCATCTGCGCGCTTCCTGGGTAAGTTAAGGGTAAACATGTTTGACAGAAATCTGTCTGGGTGGGTAAAATTGTAAGTGTATGCATTACGCACGCTCGAACGTTACAGGTCCATTTAATTTCGTGCCTACTCTCGATTTTACATGCCACAATAGATTCATCGTTCTAAAGATCAAGTAATGCGATTTTACACGAGAGCAAATATAATAATAATAATAATAATAATAATAATAATAATAATAATAATAATAATAAAAATAATAATAATAATATTTTTTATTTGCACAACAATGTGACGCAACGGGTGACGTGCAAGGCCCCACAGACAGGAAATTTCCTTATGCTCGCACGTCAGCTAGCCCGTTCTGCAAAAATGCATTTGATGTTGTGAGCACATATATGCGACATCATTTGCTACGTCTAGTTTCTGTCTGACAGAGAAGTGCAGGTGACGTTGACAATACGTCGGAGCTCTAGACCGTAAGAATGGCACATTATAGGGATGTTGATTAGATGTTATCGATGGACGTAGACGTATGGATCTTATTTCGATGTTGACAGGATATCAGTGGTTCACTGGGTTATGTCGTGTCAACGCCCGCAAACACTCCCTTTTTCCGTCCGATATCTCCCACTGGAACAATTTATCTAACGATACTATGTACGGTAATACGACTGACGCTCATCGACCTCATTCAGTGTACCGAATTTGCACCATGAATTTTCGGCAATGTGGATACTTCCATGTTTTCATGTAACCTCTTCTGCACGGGCCGTATAAAGAACCAGCAGCATATTAAAAAAAAAAAGAAAAAAAATTCAATACCTTTCTATCTGACATCGTCCTAACAGACCTTCCTAGGATTACTTCTTCTGTAATGTCCCGTTTTGATACCGTTGAGTATAATAAATAAATGAATAAATAAATAAATAAATAAATAAATAAATAAATAAATAAATACTGAAGTTATGAATACGAGGACGGGAACATCAATTTAATTCGTTCTACGAACGGCTGTTTCATATTCGTGACTTATTATTGTAGTGTCCTATAGGTGCTCGGCTGCTGACCCGATATGTCACCGATTTGATCGATGGATGTGCTAGAGGACCGTGTACTGTGCGATGTCACTGCACGGTAAACACCCGACGGCCTAAATTTCCGGAGGCAATACATAATCATATCAATCTTGGTTTTGGCATGTAATAACTCCAAATATTATTTGCAGCACTGGTATCATTGTGAACGGGACAACCGACACATGTCTCATCACAGTCCAACAGCGCCTCAGGAAGTGTCCAGACCCGGTTCCTTTGCAGCTTAACTGAAAACTTGGTTTCAATGCCTTGATACATGCAGAAAAGCTCCCATGAAGAAATGTCGCTGGACGGGACATGGCACTGCCGAAGCAAACCCTGAACAGCTCGGCACGCTGCACCTAGGCATGTCGAGAATCCACGCTGACATTTCGCGGTATCTGTAGAAATACGTATACACGATCACTGCTCGCACGTTTGTGGAACGCGTGTGACCTCAGAACGCATGCCTGATTAACGCGCGAGCACCAACAACGCAGCAAAAACACGAGGCTGAGGCAAGTGTCGCCCTTCGTACTGCATCGCACCCGATCTCAACTAAGGTCCCTCAGGTACCTTAATCTCAACGCTACGCCAGCGCCACCTCTCGCCACGGCGACAAAACCTGGCCGCCTCTCAAAGCTAGTTTGCTAACTGAAAATAATCTAGAAACGTTGCCTCTGGAGCGTTAATCATGACAGCGCCACTTATAGCCCAAACAAAGCCAAGTCGCCGATTTTCAGTAGCCCAAAAATAGCCACATAGCCAACTCGCCTAAGTCGACGCCAAAAAAACTTTCGGGTTGGATTTCTTTTCTGTGTGTTTTGGGATTTTAATTGCTTCTCGTTCGTCCTGCGTTTTCCTGTGAAAACTCCGGGATCTCATTGACTCCCAGATATCCAGCAGACGTGTCATCTTTTGCTCTCCGCGTGAAAGGGTCTTTCATGGAAAGAAAAACGAAAACTATAGATTCCCTATCGTGTCGGCAAAAACATCGAGGACTTGATGCTGCGGTTGAGCCGCTTTTTCGCCAGACCGCTTTGGTGCAAAATAATGAAAGCGACCTTTCAGCACAAAACTCAACTGCTGAAAACGTAGGTAGGTAATGAATGTGAAATCGCGTTGCTCCACTGACAGGTCAACTGAACGAATTACAGCGCCAGCATGTTCTCTGGCGCCAGCTCATGTCCGTGTCCGAGTAACTTCTCTGAGGGGCCTGTAGAAGGATGTGCTGTAGAAACGCTGGCCGATGTGGCATACACTGCCTCTGAACTTGAAGCAGAGAGCCTGGTGAATCGTGACGGCTACTGACAGTAACTCTAGTGACAGCGATCGTGATGCATGCACTAGTGAACGCGACACTTAGCACTTTGAGCAAGGCTCTGTTGAAGAAATGGGTTGGCAGCTGCAAAAGTGGGCATGTGAGCAAAATGTAACTCAGAGCACACTTTATTGTTACTAAAGGTGTTGTAAACGCGCAAATGCTTTGCAGACTTGCCCTCTGATGCGCGAACGTTGCGAATGACTCCGCGTGGATCGTTTATAAGGAGTTGTGCAGGCGGCATGTATAATCATTTCGGCATGCTTGAAAAATGTTCTCATTTGTCGACATCTCCGCAGGACGAATAATAAACTGAAACCAGCTTGTCACAAAGTCTGTACTGCTTGCCCTAATGCTATGTGGATCATTTTCGCTTCTCCATCCTATATTTTAAAATCGTGATATTCAGCTGTGTAATAGGAGAATTATTATCTTTAGTTTCAGTACCTGAGTCTCATGCTCGAAATCTCTCAAATATATTGTTCATTTATTAATGGCGAATGCTTGTTGCATACGCACCATAATGTTCATTCATCGGGAGGTTTTCCCCTCAGTATCACATAGTTGCGTGAAACTTCGTAGTATTATTATGTGATGTTACATAGCGAAAAAAAAATTATATTGTATGTTCAAGTAATACCAAAGTGGCTATTATTAGGCGTTGCATCCATTATTATTAAACTTTGTGATATGATAGTGTTTAATATAGTACCTCTGGCCAGTGGATGCTCCTAGTTCGTCTGCCAAGTTGAGAAATTATTTCTATATGTTGCATTATTCAAGGTAACAATTCAACTATGTTGCAATGCTAACACAAGCAATTTATACTACTGTAAGGCGTGCAAAAAGAACTATATTGGTCATGAACACAGCTGCATATAATCTGTAATGCTGTGGGCTTAGTTTCCTTTTTTTATTTCCTACTTTAAATCACTTATCTTAAAACTTCGTGGTATTTGTGAATAAAATGGTTTAAAATATTGTTTCCCTTTAGATTTCCTGCTGAAACCGACTGACCTCATATCATTTTGGTAAGCTGGTGCATGCGAGATTATTGACTAAAACGTTTTTTTAGTTCACTGTGTCTTTTGTGTGAGGATTGTGGGATGGATCGAATTAGAATTCTGGGTGTGGCCAAAACCACAATATGATTGTGAGACACACCTTTGCGGTGAAATCAATTAATTTCGACTACTCATGGTTCTAACATACCTAAATTTACGTGCATTGGGTGGGACGAAATTGATAGTTTGACTACTGATTTTTGGCTGTTACAAATTTCTAACGTTAGCCATATATTTGCTGCTGTGCGGTGTGTTTGCTAAGCTAGCCTGCTAATTTTTGTTGTGCTGATAGATGTCTGCTTGAAGACTAAGTTTTTGTACTTTACTGCACCCTTTGTACGTGTGCAGGTTCCTGGACAAAGTATGTGGCCAGCATATTACAAATTTCTATGTATCATAAAGGTTACAAGTGGGTAGGTTTCCGGACAAAGTACGTCATTTCCTTTTTTCGATGTGCCAGTGGCCAGCATATCATCGAAAATTGCTATGTATAATAAACGTTACAAGTACGCAACAACATTTGTTAAAGTTTTGCATTTACTTTTGGAAGTGCAGTATGAGGCATTCCAGACAACACCAGTAATGAAAATGAGTTGACGTTAAAAAGCTTATGTTGTCTCGAAGCAAAATTGATTAGTGGAATGATAGACAGCACTCTTTCAACAAATAGGGCACGAATTGTGCTGGTTAGAAAAATTCCAGCAATTTATAATTTGATGCCATATTATGCAGGGGTTCATACTTCTCACTCTCGATAGTGAACAACTAAATCCACTACTTGCGAAACGTTGGCATGATGCAACGAATTGACTAGGGCAAACGTTAGACAAGCTGGTTTGCACGAAAAATAAATGTCTAGAAAAGTTCTTAAAAAGATATAGCAAGAAGTTTTTTAGAATTCTTGCAAAAAGTTTTGTAGACTTCTCATAATGGCGTTAAAATAAACGTCTAAAAAGTTCTTAAAAAGATCTAGCAAGAGGTTTTTTAGAATTCTTGCAGGCAGATTTTCTAGACGTCTAATAACGTGGCGTTAGCACAGCTACAGGAGATTTTCAAGCTGCTGACGTCTAAATGACATCTTGACAAGACTTCTAATATACTTTTGGACTATCCTTTTTAGATGTTTATTAGAAGCTTTCTAGCTTTTCTTGTGTTTCGTGGGTGCCGGCAGACCTCCCTTTTCGCGCGCCTACTAACGAGCTGCATCCGGGCCATCCGGGAGCAGATATCCCGCCTCGCCGACACAGTCGCAGTGATGCAAGCCCGCAGCACACCCGAAGAGCACCGGCGTTCTGCAGCGCAACGAAGAAGCTGCTGGTACTACAGGAAGCACGGGAACGCTGCTGGCAAATGCGTTCCTTGTGATCATGCGGAAAGCGACCGCGGCCGGCACTGAGGGCGACCAGTGCCCCTAATATGCCAGAACGTCGTCCATCAGTGTTTTTCCTCACCGACCGCGACAGTGGCGTGCGATTCCTCGAGTACACGGCGCTGAGGTGAGCGTGCTGCCTCTTCGGCCAACAGATCGCCCTAAACGTTCCGATGGATTTTCATAGTGAAAATCCATCGGAACGTTTCAGAAAATCCATCGGAACGTTTAGACCGATCTGTTGGCCGAAGAGGCAGCACGCTCACCTCAGCGCCGTGTCCACGAGGAAGCGCACGCCACTGTCGCGGTCGGTGAGGAAAAACACTGACGGACGACGTACTGGCATGTGGCAGAAGTGAAGTTCGCCATCCTGGGTGAGGACTTTCTTCGACATTTCGGCATTCTCGTCGATGTGCGAAACAGGCGCCACCACGACCCCGTGTCGCAGGCGACTGTGCAGGGCAACGCCTCGAAACACCCTCCGCTTAGTTCAACTTTGCTCGGGCCATCTAGGGTGGATGGATGGATGGATGCTATGAGCGTCCCCTTTATAACGGGGCGGTGACATGTCTGCCAATAGGCTCGAAAAAAACTTTCTTTTTATGTTGGCCTAATGCCTTATCTACAATGATTAAATCTATGTTATTATAGCAAAGAAAAATATAAATTCACGGTCCATCTCTCTGCCTCTTAAGGCAGAATGACCTTATTTTTCCCATTCTTCATTTTTGTCCTTTATCTCTACTTTTCTGCTACCAATACTCTAACCGTCTCTTACTTATTTCTATCGCGGACGTGTTCAGCTTTCCGTTGTTGTCCCTAAAACCCAAGGCGTCATGTAGACTCGTGCCCACACGTATATCTGGGTGGATATCGCCACATTCAATCAGTACATGTTCCATCGTTTCCTTAGTTCCCCCCACAGCATGTACATTGTTCTTCGTTACGGAATCTCGCTTTATAGCTACGCGTTCTAAGGCAACCCGACCTTGCTTCAAACAGTAAAGCGCTTCCCCTTGAATTATCATAAAGCCTCTCCCTCCTTATTTCGTTTTTTCCCTTTCGGTAGTCACTGAGAGCCGGCTTCTTTTCCATCGCTGTCATCCAATAAGTCATCTCCGCCTCTCTGACTTTTCGCTTAATGCTCCTTCTTGCCATGTGGCCCACACTGCTAGCCGTATATTTACTGGTGAGCCTCCTAGTTCTTTTTCTCCACTGCGTGTCGCATTTTCTATACAAATACCTGAAAACCTTCCCTGCCCATCTACTCTCCTTCATTTTCCTGAGCCTCTCTTCAAATCTAATTTTGCTCTGAGCTTCCCTCACTTCAAAACCTGTCCATCCCATATCACCCTTTACAGCCTCATTTGTCGTCTTCCGGTGAGCGCCCAACGCGAGGCGTCCCACAGTCTTTTGATTTACATCCATTCCTGATTGCACCTCTGACTTCATGCACACCACTGAGTTCCCAAATGTAAGCCCCGGAACCATCACTCCGGTCCACAGCCCTCGAAGCACCTCGTACCTATTGTATCCCCATAACGCTCTGTGCTTCATGATTGCAGCATTCCTCTTTCCCTTTGCTACCGATGCTTTCTCTTGTACCTCCATATATCTATCCCCCCTCATTTACCCACACTCCGAGGTACTTGTACTCGCTTACCCTCGGTATTTCTTGGCCCTGTATTAAGACCGCATGGTCTTCGTGATCATTGAATACCATCAATCCACATTTTGTTGCACTAAAACCTAGTCCTAGACCCTCGCCTTCCCTTCCGCATATATCTGCCAGCCGCTGTATATCATCTTGACTGTCCGCAAATAAGACAATATCGTCAGCGTAAAATAGACCTGGAAGCTTCTGCTCAACCATCGCGCCGGCCTGTTTGTGTGACAAATTAAATCCAATGTTGCTACCTTCTAGCGCTTTTTCCATCCTCACCATGTACAGCATGAATAACAGCGTGGACAAAGGACATCCCTGTCTCAGCCCCTTGCTAATGTCAACGCTGTCCTTGCTGCTTATTCCTTCCCATTCTACACAAACTGTATTTTCTCGGTATATTTCCCTCAAAAGCTGTATACAGTCGTCACCTATGCCCACTTCCTTCAATATATATATCCCACAAAATTTCCTGATTAACGTTGTCATATGCCCCGGTGATGTCTAGATAAGCTACGCATAAGGGCCTGTTTTCTATTTTTGATATTTCTATACACTGTGTAAAAACAAACAGGTTATCGTCTATCCGCCTGTCGATTCGGAATCCATTCTGGAGTTCTCCCAAAATATCATTTTGCTCTACCCACGTTTCTATTTTTAATTTTACTGCCTGCATCGCCAACCGGTATAGTACCGATGTAATGGTTAGCGGTCTATACGAGCGAATGTTATCCTTTTCTCCCCTGCCTTTATAGATTAAGTTCATTCTACTTTTTCGCCAACTGTCTGGTATTTCCCTCTCCTGTAAGCACTTTTCTACGGCTTTCAGCAGGGCTTCTTTAGTGCTATGTCCTAGTTCGTTAATGAGGCTGACGGGAACCCCATCTAAGCCCGGAGTAGTGCGCTTTAGGAATTTTTCCTTCGGCCTTCTTCCAATTGAAATTCTCAAGTACTACATCTTCCGCGGTTGTGCTCTTCTGAATACTTTTACTCACCGGGGGAATCCCCTGGGCGACCTTTTTAAACGAATCGGCTGTTACCTTTCGGATGTAACCTAGCGCTTCATACCCTTCCAATTGATTTCCTCCTTCATCTACCATATGTTGTTGCATTGTGACAGACTTCCTACCTAGCGCTTTTAGGTGGCTCCAAAATATCCTAGGTGCGGCCTTCTTCTTTTCGCGAATCTCTGTCATTCCAGCGTTCACTTTCGCCTTTAATTTTTGCCTCGACTAATTTCTGCACAATGGATTTTTGCTCTAAATATATTTCCCATACTTGGTTGACTTCATCCTGTGGCCGCTTCTCCTTTTTTGCCTGTCTGCGCTGCCGTGATGCCTCACGTCGCTTCTCGATCGCATCCCGGATTTCTTTGTTCCACCAACTTTTTGGCTTTCTCTTTCCTTACCAAGAAATAGTTTTCTTCTCTTTTTCTATTTCTTTCGTGATTACATGTAGCAGCTCACTATACTTCCAGTCTTTGCCTGGCAGTTTGTCTACTTCTTCCTCGACTTTTGCGGCTATATTTGTTATTTGTTTCTCATTTAAACACGAGCTGCCAATGCTTGATTCTAGGTTCTTATTTTCAGTTTTATATCCCATTTGTAATGTTATGCGTTTATGATCACTACCCAAGCTGTTAATGCCTTCCTCGTCTATTCTCATCTCTCTAAGTTTGTCATAGATTCCTTCTGTCATGAGACAATAATCAATGCTCGATTGCCTGTTTCCGACTTCCCACGTGATCTGTCCCTCACACTTAGGCCCCGCGTTAACTATTTCAAGACTATGTTGCTCGCAGAGATCTAGCAATAACTTGTCATTGGAGTCTGAATATCCGTCAAGGTCATGTATGTGAGCATTCATGTCCCCTAGAAGGATTATTTCGGCACCATGACCAAATTCTTTAATATCGGTGCTTATGCATTTCACTATCTCCAGATTCTTTTCTCTGCAGTTATTCCCCGTCCACAAGTAAGCTACACCTAGCCACGTTTTCTTTCCACCTACTGTGCCCGAAACCCACAGGTGCTCTGAACACGTTTGCTTCACTCTGTCCCATTTTGCTCTGCTATGAATTAGCATTCCAACGCCCCACCTCTCCTTTCTGATATGATCCTGTTGCATCCTTCCCAAATATAATTTTCAATATGTGGTGGCTCTTCCAAGTCTCTAAGGTGTGTTTCTGTAACCGCATAAACACCTATCTGTTCCTTGTTTAACTGTCCCTCAATCTCTAACCATTTTGCCTTTTTTTTCTGCCACCCATCATGTTAATGTAACCTCGATGCGCGCGCTGCCCTCCTCGATGCGCGCTCCCCTCCGCCGCCGTGGAGGGTGGAGACAACAGCGTCGTCTGCTACGGCGCCCGCCATTACGATGCCCTCTCCAC
>JALIZH010022577.1:0-13304 GCA_030522465.1 Rhipicephalus appendiculatus
AACTTTCACGCATTGATTGCTGTGTGAAAGGACTTTTGGCCTCAGAAGGAAAGACAATTACACCAGATATGTTCAGAAATGCCAGCGACGTTTTTTTGTTAGTTACGGGTCTTGAACGAGCAGACATTGTCCAAGTTAGTTAGTTAGTTCGTTAATTTCGTTTTTTATGGCGCAAAAAGCAGCTGGAGGCTATGCTGCGCCAGACACAAGGTGTTAAGGGAATGGACACTGAAATGAGCTTTTAAAGCTTGCTTAAGACGTTACATTCTTTCAGAAAGTTTAGCACGTCAGCCAGGGGTACTATAGGGTCATCTCCTAGTAACAAAGCAGGGTGTAAAGGTACGTGTTGTTTGTATAGTTTGCTGAAATGTTTTTGTCTCTGTGTTTCAATGTTGGGACATGTGATTAGGATATGCATAAGTGTTAACGGTTCTTGGCATTTTTCACACGTTGGTTGTTCTTCCTTTGCCAGCAAAAAGTTGTGTGTCAAGTGGGTGTGCCCAATGCGAGTCGACATAACACAACTTCGATAAACCGTTCTTGGTGACGGCAGTTCTTCCATTCACCCAGAATCGGCTTTACCAGATGGAGCTTATTGCTCGTGCACGAGTGCCAGTGTTGTTGCCATTTTGTTAACAGCGCTAGACGGATTGTTCTCTTCTGGCTGTCTCTTAAGGGAACTTTTATTTTTGTAAGTGTTTTGTGTACTGCTAAAAAGGCGCACTCATCTGCTTTTTTCGTTGCCAGGTATCCCAACATGGCTAGGGACCCAGCAGAAACGTATAGAACTTACCCCGCTATTTAAAAGTACGATGTTTAAAATGTCGCCAACTAATGGTTCGCACTCGGATTTGACATGTAGAGCTTTTAAGTGCGCTTAATGAATCTGTATATACGATCGCTTTTTTGTGTTTGCCAGCGATGATTTTTCGAACTGCCTCATATAAAGCGTAAACTTCGGCTGTAAAAATAGAGATAAAATGAGGTACTCTCACACTAACTGCGCTTTCCCCTGTCACGATTCCAATACGCACATGATTTCTTGTTTTCGATCCATCCGTGTAAAATTCAGTGTAATCTCGATATTTGTCCTGAAGTGCACGGAATTCCTGAATGATATGTTCTGGTGGGGTGGATTTTTTCTTTAGATGGCTTAAAGATATATCGCAAAGCTGAGTGAGATCCAGCCAATGCGGTAGTCTCGGTGGTTTTATGGCGACATCAAGTGCTTCTTCAGAGATGACATATGTCCGGCAGTATTCCTCGAAACGCAAGACAAGCGGCTTGATTAAGTTCGGTTTGTTAAGGTAATGTAAGCGTGAATTACACTTTGTGACAATGTCGTAGCAGATGTGTTGTGGTGATGACCTTATTCTTAAGACGTATGACAGAGTTAGTAATGCTCTTCGGTGACACAAAGGAGGTTCGTTACATTCCACATATAAGCTCTCCACTGGTGATGTTCTGTAACCACCACTGGATAGACGTAGGCCGAGATTGTGCACAGGGTCAAGACGCCGAATGTAAGACTCCCGTGCCGAGCCGTAGACGACACAACCGTAATCTAAAATACTGCGCACGATGGAACGGTAGATGCGCAGCAGGCAGAGTCGATCAGATCCCCAGTGCTTATGAGATAACACCTTTAGAAGGTTGAGTGCTCTATTTGCCTTAACTTTTAGTGCGTTTATGTGGGAAAGGAAATTGAGTTTTTGGTCAAATGTAACTCCTAGGAATTTGTATTCTTGTTTTACCGGCATTTCAATGTTGTTTAGTTTAAGAGCAGGGTCAGGGTACAATCCACGTTTTTGCGTAAAGAGAAGGGCGGTGGTTTTTTGTGCCGAAAAACGAAAACCGTTTTGGTCAGCCCATTTCGTAAGCTTATTGACTGTTATTTGCAGTTGCCTTTCTCAGGATGATAGGCTGGAGGCCCGACAGGCGATCTGAAGATCGTCAACGTAGACGGAGTGCATGCTTGTGGGAGATATGACCTTGTTGATGGAGTTCATTTTGACTATGAAGAGTGTTGTACTCAAAATGCAACCTTGCGGTACACCGTTTTCTTGGACAAATCTTCGTGAGAGCACTGTGCCCAGACGTACTTGAAATGTTCTGTTCGATAGGAAATCATACAAACAGGTCAGAATTCTTCCGCGAATCCCCAAGTCAGCAAGGTCTCTAAGAATTCCATGTCGCCAGGTTGTATCATATGCTTTCTCTAGGTCAAAGAAGACCGCGAGACAGTGCTGCTTGTGTAGAAATGCACCTCGTATTTCCTGTTCCAGCCTAACAAGATGGTCAGTGGTGGAACAGCCCTTTTTTGTATCCGCACTGGTGTATGTCTATTAGGTGCTCTGATTCGAGAATGGAAGTGAGTCTAATGTTTATAATGCTTTCGTATGTTTTCGCGAAACAACTTGTTAATGCTATGGGCCTATAGCTGCTCGGGGATGTTGGAGATTTACCAGGCTTTAGAAACGGTATGACTATTGCGTTTTTCCAACATTCCGGCATCGTACCAGTTTCCCATATTTTGTTAAAAAAATCGGAGCAGTACATTTGTCGATGCTTGGGATAGATGGGCCAGCATTGTGTAGTGTACACGGTCAGGACCTGTTGCCGTTTTTTTACCGGCCGAGAGTATTCTGTTTAATTCGTGAAGTGTGAGTGGCTGGTTATAATATTCATTTGAAGCACTCGTAGTGGGCAGGCTCTGTTTTTCAGCGGATTCTTTGTATTTAAGGAAAGCGTTTGTGTAATTCGCTGATGATGATACATTATAGAAATGTTCACCTAAAAGGTTGGCCTGGTCTTGTAGTGTTTTTGTGTGCCTGGGCTTGTAAACAGTGGTATCGCGTATGATAGGTACTCTCCTCTGAACTTCCTCACCTGATCCCAGATATGTTTGGATGTCGCAGAACTATTAATGGATGATATATATTTTTGCCATGAGCTCTTTTCCGCTTGCCTTCGAATGAATCGCGCTTTGGCTTTTGCCTGCTTAAAGATTACCAGGTTGCTATATGTAGGGTACCTTCGTAAGGTTCCCCAGGCCTTGTTTTGCTGTTTTTTAGCTTCGGTGCATTCCGTGGTCCACCAAGGATTTAATTTTTTGCGCACAACACCGGACGATTGCGGTATCGCTTTTTCTGCCGCTGAAATTATAGCCTGTGTTATCCTTTCATTAAGCTCCTGAACAGAAAGTTCTGGTGAGAAAACCGGTGAGAAAACCGTAAAAAGTGGCCAGTTCGCGAGTTGCAATTTCCATCGGCGTGGTTTGGTTGCAAATGTTTCGTAGGACACTACGAGTTTGATTATGGCGGGCTGATGGTCACTGCCATATGATGTGTCGAGGACTTCCCATTTAAGGTCGCTAAAAAGACTTGGTGAACATAAAGCGAGATCTAAACAACTAAAAGTGCGTGAGGTTGGTGAAAAATAACTAAAAAGCACCCGAGTTTAAAAGACAGATATCATTTGACAAAACAAAATCTTGAACTGTCTGTCCTCTTCGATCAGTTTTGTCGCTACCCCAAAGAGTAGAGTGGGCATTAAAATCTCCAACTAAAATAAATGGGCTTGGTAATTGTTCTGCTAGATCTTCTAGTTGTTTAGCAGTAACTTGCGCGTGGGGTGGAATATAAAGTGAACAGATGGTGATCGTTTTATGGGATAAAATGGTGACGGCTACGGCCTCGAGAGGTGTGTTTAGTTTTACTTCACGGGTAGGAGTGCCGCCCTGAACGGCAATAGCTACTCCTCCCGAGAGACGGCTACAGCATTCGCGGTCCTTTCGGGCTACTTTAAAGCCCTTGAGGAAATTATCATGTTTTGCACCAAGATTTGTCTCTTGGAGGCAGAAAGCCACTGGTGAGAAATCGTTGATAATGTCCTTTATGTCACCTAAATTATGATGTAAACCTCTACAGTTCCAATGTACGATAAAAGCCATGATGAAATAAAAGTAAGCAAATGTACTTGTGGGGATTGTTTGGATAAAACTAAATATGATAGGTGACATTATTAAGAAATGACACTATAGACAAATGCGATAACCATTTGGTTATCGCTTGCTTTTCATGGTTATTGGGACCTTTTCCTGTTTGGCGCGCTCCAGGGTGCGCTTGTCTTTTGGTGTCGATGACACCGATGTCTTCGGATCGACTTCCATCGCCCTGTCAGAGGCGCTGGAAGATCGAGAGCTCGGCGCTGAGACGCGAGTCTCAGGCCGTGGCGTTCTAGTGATTTTAGGGCCCAGCGAGACCGGAGTCTGCGGGCCCTTTGAGGTGGATGGAGCAGCAGACGCTGCTTCCATCAAGGGGCAGGTGGAGCTGCTACAGGACCACTGACCGTGGACACTGTAGGCTCCCGAGGCCGTTGTGGTGCTGCCCCCCTGCCGCACCACGCTGGCAAAGCTTTTCAGAGGCAAGAGTGCGAGCCTCTTCCTCGCTTCAAAAATGAAATTTTCTCTTTTATGGTGAGCGCAATCACCTCCTTTTCCTTCTTCCAGCAAGGGCATGATCGAGAATAGGCAGGGTGATCACCCTGGCAGTTGATACAGCACGGGGATTCTTTGCAGTTTTCAGATGGGTGGTCATTGGCGCTGCACTTGGCACATGTTTCTTTACCTCTACATGATTGTGATGCGTGGCCGAACCTTTGGCACTTGAAGCAGCGCCTCGGGTTCGGTATGTATGGTCTGACATTGATCTTCAGGTATCCTGCGTCAAGGGAGCTGGGGAGATTGCTTGTTCCAAACGTGAGAATAATGTGCTTAGTTGGGAGCTGTTCGTTGTTTCTTCTGATTGTGATACGCTGTACTTTGATTACATTTTGGTCTTGAAAGCCCTCGAGGCGTTCCTCGTCACTAAGGCTCAGGAAGTCTTCCTCTGAGATGACGCCCCTACAGGTGTTCAGCGAACGGTGGGCGGTGATTGTGACATCAGTGTTGCCGATGCTGACTAGATCATATAGCTTTTCTATTTGTTCTTTCTTTTTCAGTTCGATTAGGAGATCTCCGCTGCTCATTTTGGATGCTTCGTAGTCTTTACCAATAACTTCTCCGAGAGATTTCGCCACCAAGAATGGGGACAATTTACGCAAGCTTGAGGTTCCTTCGCTGTGCAAGACATGGAAACGAGGAAAGTTGTCAAAGTCGGTACGGAGATTAAATTGAAAAGGTACTTCGGTGCGACCTCTTTTACAGGCCGATCTGGAAGATGGGGAAAAGCGTCTGCCATAGGATGATTTCGAAATTCGGCAGCGGTGGTAGCCACCCACTACCGAGCCCAACATGGGGGCGCTACAGGTTTCAAGAACCTGCAGACGCCAGCTATACACCGCCGCTATAACCCAATATTCATACCCAAGACTGGATATGACACACAAGGTTAACCCTCGCCGCCTGGAAAATTGGAAGTGAATAGAAAAGAGGAGAGGAGAGGAAAGATTAAAAGAGAGAGAAAGACGAAGATAAGGGTAGAGAGAGACAGGAAAAGGCGACTGCCGATTTCCCCCTGGGTGGGTCAGCCCAGGGGTGCCGTCTACGTGAAGCCGAGGCCAAAGGGGTGTGTTGCCTCAGCCGAGGGGCCTTAGAGGTCCAATCACCCTGCGTCGGCTCAACCCCCAGGATCCCCTTTTCCCCGGACACGGCTACGCCACGCACGGCTAAGCGTGGGAGGAGGTCGAAACCCCCCCGTTAGCTCGGGTCCGTGGTGTCGCCACACACCATTGTCCAAGTAGCCACAACTATGAAACAAGTATTATAGGCATAGAATGAAATAACATAACATGCGCGCACACGGTTGTAACTCAAAAGAAAGAGCTGCGTGGAGAGTTGGGCGAGCTGCATGCGCATGACGTGAGTGTCGCTAAATTTGTTGAGCTCGGAAGACGGGTGGGGAGGAGTGGTAAGGATTTTCGTACGCGCGTTTGTAGACATATACGTGTATATACAAAAGCAAAACTGAAAAGTTGCGGAAGGGGGGGGGGGGGTATCAACACCCCTCCTGGCCATGCCAGTGGTGCCTGCAGAGCTATACAGCGTAAGAATTGTGTGCCGCCATTTTGAAGCATATGACCAGCAAAAACTTCACTGCGTGGCAGCGTAGTCAGCCATTGTAGTGTCATGCGGCAGTACCGAAAGGCGGCGTTCGCTCTCTGCGATGGAGCCCCCCCCCCCCCCCCCCCCACCCCCTGGCTACGGGCCTGGGGAGAGCTACAGGGGAGGAGCTACTGCACATGTACTCCTCCGCGAAGTAGTCCGGTTTGGCTTGCGTTTTGAATGACGGCCGTGTTGGAATAATAACATTGCATACGTACCATTTGCTACGTCTAGCTGATAGCCATTTGTGAGTGAAATTCGTCACAAGCTCCTTTGGCGAATAGTCTGAATAGCTGGAGGGCGATGAGCTCTCACCTAAAGACGAAGACGCCATTTTGACTGAAGTGCACGTAAAACGTGCGACGCTTTCACACGTGCAAAAACGCGAAATGACACTGCATAAAGTAAGTGAAATATGAATATTTACTTGGTGCGTGTTGCGTCTCTTTATAAACAGCATCGCGTAGAAAATAAATTAATATTGTTTATTATATGATTTTCACGCGGAAAACACGGACGCAAGTGCGGGACTACATTCTTCAGCGGTGGCACATGCCCATTTTGGCTGCGTAGCCTTCCCTTCATAGCCGCGAGTTTTTTTTTTTTTTTAGACATCTCGAGCTCGTCGGCATGGCAGCAGCAGGAAACATGCGGCTCCGCGGGTGCTTCGTCGGCGACAGTCAACTGAAATTTGTGAACAGCAGTCGACTACGTTTAGGAGAAAACTGCGACACGTGTACCTTTAGCTATGGCGGCGCAAAGGCAGCGCGAGTGATGGAGGCAATCGAACTGCTGCGCCCAGGCCTCCATTTTCTTGTCGTTTATGTCGGCGGGAATGACCTCAGCACGAGACAAAGTGCAGAAGAAATTGTCGATGGCATACAGGTAGGTGGTCATATTGTGGTGATTTCCTGAAATAACTACCTCATGTAGTTAAGGATTAAGTGCCTGAATTTTAGCCGCCGTGCTTGTGCGTTGCCGCGGATTCGTCGACACGTACCTAACAAAAGACGGCTTAGCGCTGGATTATGCCGATTGTGCCTTTTGTGTTGTCCCTCTCCAAAAATTGCGCTGCCATTAAGTAGGATCTTATTCTCACCTGGAGCGTACGCACAGAGGAACTCGCGCAAACACATCTGTAGGCGATTTTAATTTTTTCGTGCCTTACTGCAGCGCATGCATCTCCAGTACAGCTTGCCAGCGCGTAAAACTTTTTAAAAAAGCGCGTTACAGACCACGCATTCTCTTTCTGCAATCACGGCACAGCACATACAAGGTACGCACTATACGTCATTCGTAATTTGAACTAAATCTCGCGGCACTACACTAGTGTTGCGTTGCCGGGGGGGGCTCCAATTCCCCCCCCCCCCCCCGCCCTCGAACTTAAAAAAAAATGGCATGTGTTTATATACAGGCACACATACGCACGCACCAACATACATATGCTATGGTTGAACGCCATTATTGGGTAAAAAAATTCTGGGTGTGCGTTACTGCGGCAGTATGCTATTATTTTTTAGAACCAAAATTAGGAAGAGGCCTCTGTTGTCAAGGGACGTGACAACATTAATGGCAGTTATTCGCGGCTTTCTACGACGTTGCTGCAGGTGTGAATTTGTGTACTCATGTTAAATTGATCTTTGGTGTTTTGCAGTGTGTCTTCAACTGTGCTTGCACAGTAGCTAAGAAGGTGCTAGGTACGCGATTCTGCCACGCCTTCACGAGGGGACAGAAGCAAGACACAAAAGGGAGCGTGTCAACAGTCTCATGAAGACACACATTAATACCCTGGAAAGCTGTGTGTACATCAACTTGGAGGTATGGGAACATTATGTCGTAACACGGCCAGCTAAAGAGCTTCTACTATGTTTTCGTATTGCAAAGATGTTTGTTGTTCGGCCGTAGCCAATCCCTAACTATCTGCTCAATGGAATGACCCATTTCATTTGACGAATATCGTAGTGTGTCCTGAACTGTGCCTCCACAGTGGCCCAGAAGGGCCTGTGCAGACCTGCCAACCCCACAGTTCTGAAAGTACTACAGGAGATGACAAAAAATACTAAATCTGGATACAAAAATACCGTTTTATTTTCCAGAAACTCGTTTAGCTGAATGAAATAGAAAAAAAAAACATTTCACAAAAGGAGCACAAAAAATTCTTAAGTCTCGGAAGTGGAGGGGTGGGATAGCATAGCGGATGTTGCAGCTTTGGCCTTCCTCAGAAAGTCTTTATCGAAGACCTGTTCATGGCATTTTCCAGTGTTTGACTGGGCACATCTTGCAACAAGCAACTGCTCCAGAGTATTTTTTGACATGGAGGCACGAAACTGCGTGTGCGCCTTTTTTACTTTGTTGAAGACTCTCTCACACTCCGCGTTACTATGCGGGAGTGTAAGGACCCCCCACATAAATCTCGAAAGTCTAGCATACTTGAAGCTGCCGTCCACTTCTCGTAAACTGGAGACTGCCCGCCATTGCTCATCAATCGGCTGCTCCTTAGGCACTTCAGCGGGTAGTTCTTCCAACTGAAGGCGCGTGAACTCTGCCTGAATGTCGTCCAGAGCAGAATTCACATCTTGCCCCCTCTTCAAGTAATAACAGCACTGGGAACCGGTTGATCAAGTATTTCACATCAGAAAAGCTGGCGTGTTCAATGGAAGCAAGCCTTGCCACTTCGGCACTCTTCAACAGCTCACACTTCAGTGGAAATTTTAGGATCACGTACTCTGTTGCTGTAACGAAGAACCTTCTTACATGTGTAAAAAACTCTTCCCTTGCTTCAATCTTCAGGCTTTGCAAGCTCTGTGTGGTCCGACTACCAATTACAATATCTTCATCACCTCTTTGGTTGACGCAAGATTTGTAGTCGATGTCTGCCAGCACATCAGCTTTTTTTTATAACTGAAGGTTTGACAAAACGCGACATGATCTCTCTTAGCAAGTTGCTAAGCACTTCACGGAGCAGGTGCACTTGAGGGGCTCCAGATTGCAGGAACACGTTCACCTTTTCAAATTCTGGAATTACTGACAGCAGGAAGTCACAGTATGCTCTATTTACATCTGACGAAAGAAACATGAATAGCCTTTCTTCTCTGTTTAGGACCTTGCCTGAACGGTTCTGGATTCGCTTAGGAGCTGCATCTGACGCAGAGACATTTGTGTCCAGTCTTGGTCTTTTGCTCTGATGACTGCTCTCTGTTTCCTTTGCATGCTTCTGAAGGTCAGTGCGAAGGTTAGATGGTTTGTTGGGAAACTTGGAAACCTGCCCGGATGGCCTTAGTTCGTTGTGGAAGAAACTAAGCAGTGGCTGCCACTGGTCCACAAGCCGTTTCAGGCTCCTTCCGAGAGAGAGCCACCTGGTGCTCACATGCTTTAAAATTTTCTTGGCCTCTACATCGTGGAGGGACTGAAAAGCTTTCAGCTAGTCCTTACTTTTTGAGCTTTTCTCGAGGTAGTAGAAAATGTCAACTAGCACCTCATCCACATTCAGTGGAAGGCATTGCTGAGCCTTTCTGTGCCGCCAGGTTGATCAAATGGCAACAACAGCCCATGATGGCAATGTTCTCATGGCTTTCTTTCAGCACAGCAGCCACTCCGTTTTTCAATCCAATGATGACTGGCGCGTTATCACACGCCATGCCGATTCAGTTCTGGAGCGGTATCTTTTTTGCTCGTTAGCGTGTCCACAACAAGCGCACGGATGTTTCGTCCCGTCGAGTTACCTTCCAGGGCAGGCATCGCGAGCAAGGCAGTGCGAACAGTACTATCACAGAACGTCACCACGATTGGATACAGTTTTGCATCGTTGCCGGCGTCATTGCTCCCGTCTGTGGCGACCGAGAACGGAGCGTGCTGTAGGTGACTTACCACTTCGTCGATTGCTTTGTTGGCCATTTCCCTCACAATCGCCGTAGTCTTCGTACGGGCGTAGGCGTAGTTCTTAGCTTCCGTCGAGTCCGGAAACATTTTTCGAAAAAGGTCTCCAGCGTGATCAGCAGCCGTGAACGGCACGTTGTGTTCAATCAGGAACGCAGTAAAAGGGCACTCCGCTCGAGTTGTAGTATCGAGATCCGCACTGCTGAAGTACCCTCCAAGTTTCCCGTTAGAGTCCACAAGTTTCGCCGAGTCTCTGTGTTTCTTCGTATTTAGATGTAGCAGAATATCCCGGCGACCAGCGTGCGAAATGTTCATATCACAGCAGCACAAACTGCAAAAGGCGTACCGCTCACCTTTGTTAGTTAGTTATATTGGGTTTAATGGCGCAAGGGCAACTCAGGCCAAGCAGCGCCAAACACAAGGTGTTATATAATAACCAGTAACTCTAAAGTTTATCTAAAAAGCCGCTTTCTTTCAAAAAAATTTATAACATTACACAGGGGCACAAGTGGATCCTCTCCTATAATTAGCCTCGGGTGCATAGGTATTCGACGCTTGTAAAAAACTCCAAAATGTTTTCGCCTCTCTGTTTCAGTGTGTGGGCATGTGATGAGGATATGCATAACTGTTAATGGTTGTATGCATTTTTCACATTGTGGCATGTCTTCCTTTTTCAGCAAAAAGTTGTGGGTGAGGTGAGTGTGCCCTATGCGGAGTCGGCAAAGGATAACCTCAATGAAGCGTTCCTTATGACGGCACGACTTCCATTCTCCCACTATGGGTTTGACCAGATGCAGTTTATTACTCGTGCAGGAGTCCCACTGTTGCTGCCATTTTAATGATAATGCTATGCGAATAGTGCGGAGGCTGTCTTTAATGGGAATATTTATTTGCTTAACAGATGTCTGAGCTGCTAGGGACGCACATTCGTCCGCCTTTTCATTGCCTGGAATGCCTATGTGGCTTGGTACCCAGCAGAAACGAATGGTCACTACCTCGCTGTTTAAAACGATCATGTTCAATATGTCACCGAGTAACGGTTCGCACTCAGATTTTAGATGTAGCGCTTTTAGTGAACTTAGTGAATCGGTGTATATGATCGCTTGTTTGTATTTGCCGGTGACGACTTTTCGTACTGCTTCCCATAAGGCATACAGTTCAGCGCTGAAAATGGACATGAACTCAGGTATTCTAACACTGACAGCGCTTTCCTCTGTCACAATCCCAATGCCTACATGGTGTTTTGTTTTCGAGCCGTCTGTGTATATTTCGGTATAACCTTTGTATTTGTCCTGAAGTGCACGGAATTCCTGAATTATGTGTTCTTGTGGTGTGTTGTGTTTCTTAAGATTGGTCAGTGAAAAGTCACACAGCTGCGTCAGATCAGTCCATGGGGGGCAGTCTCGGCGGTTTCATGGCGACATTGAGTGCGTCATCACAAATATCGTATGTACGGCAATGCTCTTCAAAGCGTAAAATCAGTGGTTTGATGAAGTGTGGCCTGTTAAAGTAGTGTAAGCGTGAGTGGCATTGCGTGGTGATGTCGTGGCATATATGTTGAGAATGTGACCTGATCCTTAAAACATAAGAGAGGGTTAAAAGTACGCGACGCTGGCATAGCGGAGGTTCATTGCAATCTACGTATAAACTCTGTACCGGGGATGTTCGATACGCGCCACTGGACAAACGGAGACCGAGATTGTGTATGGGGTCCAGACGCCGAATGTAGGATTCTCTGGCCGAGCCGTAAACAGGACACCCATAATCTAAAATACTGCGGACAACAGAACGATAAACCTTCAGTAGGCATAATGTATCAGAGCCCCAATGCTTATGGGATAAAACCTTAAGTATGTTAAGCGCTTTATTTGCCTTGATTTTAAGTGCATTAATATGAGCAAGAAAGTTCAGTTTACTGTCGAATGTCACCCCTAGAAATTTTTGTTCATGTTTTATCATCATCGCCATATTGTTTAATGTAAGAACTGGGTCTGGGAATAATCCTCTTTTTAATGTAAACACCACAGCAACAGTCTTTTGTGTGGAAAATCGGAAACCATTTCTGTCGGCCCAATGTGTTAGTTTGTTTATGGTAACTTGAAGTTGCCTCTCACAGGTTGATAGGTTAGAGGCACGACAAGAGATTTGCAGATCGTCAACATACAAAGAGTGCATTATTGTGGGTGGTATGATCTTATTGATTGAATTCATTTTTACTATGAACAGAGTAGTGCTAAGGATACAGCCTTGGGGCACGCCATTTTCCTGGACAAACGTGCGTGAAAGCACAGTGCCCAACCGCACCTGAAATGTTCTGTTAGTCATGAAATCGGACAAACATTTTAGCATTTTGCCTCGAATGCCTAGATTAGCGAGGTCTTGCAGAATTCCGTGTCGCCACGTGGTATCGTAGGCCTTCTCTAGATCGAAAAAAACCGCGAGACAGTACTGCTTGTAGCGAAATGCTTCTCGTATTTCATGCTCCAGACGAACAAGATGGTCAGTCGTTGAACAACCTTTTCTGTATCCGCATTGATGATTATCAATCAAGTTTCTTGAATAGAGGATAAAAGACAGTCTGCAATTGATAACACTTTCGTAAGTTTTCGCCAGGCAACTGGTAAGAGCGATCGGTCTGTAGCTGCTCGGGGATGTTGGGGGTTTACCAGCTTTCAGAAATGGGACTACTATGGCAGTTTTCCATTGTTCTGGCATAGACCCAGATTGCCATACCATGTTGAAAAATGTAAGTAAAACTTTTGTCGATGATTCGGACAGATGTGCCAGCATAGAGTAGTGTATGTTGTCAGGGCCTACTGCCGTTTTTTTACCTTGTGAGAGTACAATGTTTAGTTCCTGTAATGTTAGGGGTTGGTTGTAAGCTTCGTGTGAAGCACCTGTGAACGGTAGTTTCTGCTTCTCTGCGGTTTCTTTGTGTTTGAGGAAAGTATCAGTGTAGTTGGCTGAACTGGAAATGTTGTAGAAGTGTTCCCCTAATATGTCGGCTTGTTCTTGTGTTGTTGTCTGGATGTCTGGGCTTGTAAGAATGGGTATAGTGTAGGCTGAGTAGTCTCCTCTGAATTTCCTCAACTGGTCCCACAATCGTTTAGACGAGACAGTGCTATTTATAGAAGTTATATAATCGCGCCATGATGTTTTTTCGGCCTGCCTACGGATACAGCGCGCTTTCGCTTTGGCCTGCTTGAAGTTTACGAGGTTGCTATATGTGGGGTACCTCCTCAGGACGCCCCAAGCTTTATTTTGCAGTTTCTTTGCTTCAGTGCATTCTTTTGTCCACCAGACATTTCTCGTTTTTCGGACATGA
>JALIZH010022578.1:0-68755 GCA_030522465.1 Rhipicephalus appendiculatus
AAGTAGCGCACTTGGTACGACTGGTTTCAAACAAAAGGCACGGCTTGTAAGGACAAGACACAATCAAAACAAGCACTCATATTCAGCAGAATTACTTATGGGACCCCTTACTTGGACCTCAAGAATGCAGAAATTGAAAAACTGAATACCTTCATAGGAAAGGACATCAAAACTGCCATAGGGATCTCTGAACGTGCCTCCACACAACAACTACTACGCTTAGGTCTCCACAACACTTGGGGAGGAGCTCGTGGAAGAACACAAAGTAAATCAACTCGAACGCCTTAGACTTACTGAAACAGGGCGGGTGACACTTCGAAGATTGGGCTATTCTGAAGCCATGCAACAATGTGATGAAAAAAGATTATCCCAGGAACGATTGGACAGTACATCTCGGTAGCCCGCATCTCACGCAATATGCATCCTACCTACCATCTCGAAAGGAGAAAATCCAAGAATAAAGAAACTCCGACAAGAATACGGCCGAAATCAGGACTCAAGATACACCAATTCAGCGAAATATCCAGGAATCTCAGCCCATGCTGTCAGCGTAGTCGATAGCGAAGGCAAAGAGAGAACGGCAGCTAGAATCTTAACTGCAGAAATCGATTCGGCAGAAGAAACAGCCATAGCCCTAGCAATGTCAACCTGTGCTCAGACAGCAATAAGACTAACCAATTCCCAAGCAGCTTGTCAAAATTTTCAGAAAGGGTTAATTTCCAGACAGGCCTTAGGAGTTCTCACCGCTGCAGCAAAGAAGAAGCTGCCAGAAACGTTCATCGTTAGGACTCCCGGTCACGAGTTCCTGATGGGAAATTACGCAGCCATCGCTTTCGCCCGAGATCATGTTCACCGGGCCTTCCCACAGGACGCACTGAGGAGGAAGGAAGTACCGAAAAAGTACAGCGAAATATTGCAGCACTGCAGGCTAGGCCGTAGAATTTATCCGCCAGCTCACCCCAGCTTTACTAGGGAAGAGGCAGTAATCCACAGAAAGCTGCAAACGAACACTTACGTTCACGGCACACTACTTCACCGCATCTCACCAACTGAGTACTCGTACATCTACAAGTACTGTGATGTCTCGTACACCCTACGCCACATCGTATGGGGATGCAGACAAAACCCTAGCGGCGCCACACTAACCGAAGAGCAGTGGGAGGCCAAGTTATCGGACCCAAGCCTGAAGAATCAGCGAAGCTTGGGCTAACGGGCGCGGGAGATAGCGAAGGCCCGCGGCTACCTGGAATAAGGAGGCCTCCCACCTTGGGCGCACAGTGCGCTTGCTCGCAATAAAAGTTTAATCTCTCTCTCTTTCTCTGTCCCTGCAATTTGCTGTACTGCGTTTGATGTTTTATAAAATCAGCGGTCACTTCTTATTGATGCTAACAGGATTTGGTATAATGTACGCAGTTTTGAATCCTTGATTTTTTTATCATTAGCGCTTTTTAAATGCGAAGCATTTCTTAGCGAACTTCGGCGACTTTGAGCGTATCTATCTATCTATCTATCTATCTATCTATCTATCTATCTATCTATCTATCTATCTATCTATCTATCTATCTATCTATCTATCTATCTATCTATCTATCTATCTATCTATCTATCTATCTATGTAGCCGCCTACCACTTTGTGCTCCCCTGGCCGTATCGTTAATGGGATTTATACCATATTTGGTATGGCATAACATGACTGTATGTCGAACATAAATGGCTGGTCATGTCATAAAAATCAAGAATAACTTGTCATGAAAAGTATGATTTACATGCCACGCTCATGGCGCGCTCGCGGCCGTTTCGTTAGCTTGACATACACCAAATTTGGGATTGAGTGACATGACTGTATGGCGAACATAAATGACAAGTGGTAATATGAAAATCATAACTTCATGTGCGACATGACTTGCATTCCACGCTCATAGCGCGCTCGCGGCCGTTTCGTTAGCTTGATATACACCAAATTTGGTATTGAGTGACATGACTGTATGACGAACATAAATGACAAGCCGTAATATGGAAATCATGACATGTCATGAGTGACATGACTTGCATTCCACGCTCATGGCGCGCTCGCGGCCGTTTCGTTAGCTTGATATACACCACATTTGGTATATCGTGACGTGACTGTATGACGAACATAAATGACAAGCCGTAATATGGAAATCATGTCATGTCATGAGTGACGTGACTTGCATTCCACGCTCATGGCGCGCTCGCGGCCGTTTCCTTAGCTTGATATACACCAAATTTGGTATATCGTGACGTGACTGCATGACGAACATAAATGACAAGCCGTAATATGGAAATCATGACATGTCATGAGTGACATGACTTGCATTCCACTCTCATGGCGCGCTCGCGCCCGTTTCGTTAGCTTGATATACACCAAATTTGGTATTGAGTGACATGACTCTATGGCGAACATAAATGACAAGTCGTAATATGGAAATCATGACATGTCATGTGCGACATGACTTGCATTCCACGCTCATGGCGCGCTCGCGGCCGTTTCGTTAGCTTGATATACACCAAATTTGGTATTGAGTGACATGACTGTATGACGAACATAAATGACAAGTGGTAATATGGAAATCATGACATGTCATGAGTGACATGACTTGCATTCCACGCTCATGGCGCGCTCGCGGCCGTTTCGTTAGCTTAACATACACCAAATTTGGGATTGAGTGACATGACTGTATGACGAACAGAAATGACAAGTGGTAATATGGAAACCATGACTTGTCATGTGTGACATGACTTGCATTCCACGCTCATGGCGCGCTCGCGGCCGTTTCGTTAGCTTGATATACGGCAAATTTGGTATTGAGTGATATGACTGTATGACGAACAAAATGACAAGTGGTAATATGGAAATCATGACATGTCATGTGCGACATGACTTGCATGCCACGCTCCTGGAGTGCTCGCCGCCGTTTCGTTAGCTTGACATACACCAAATTTGGTATATCGCGACGTGACTGTATGACGAACATAAATGACAAGCCGTAATATGGAAATCATGACATGTCATGAGCGACATGACTTCCATTACACGCTCATGGCGCGCTCGCGGCCGTTTCGTTAGCTTGATGTGCACCAAATTTGGTATTGCGTGACTTGACTGTATGATGAACATAAATGACAGGTCGTAACATGTAAAACATGACATGCAAATAATGTAAAGCATGATTTGCTCCTTCGTGGCTGCTTCGCATTACATCGATTCCCACAGTGCGTGGGATCTGCCGGCTTTTTTATTTGTTGTATTTTCTTTGTACCTCTCTGTAACCCGTCTGAAGCGGATATCAAACGAGCCGGCCCATCTCCGTCGCTCTGAGGCGTATGCGATAAGATCCCACCGCCTGTTCGACCAGTCGGGGAATGCTCAAGAAGAGAGGAAAGGGGGGGGGGGGTGGTTCCTTATGCAGCCACTGCCAGCTTTGGTTTCACGAGCGCGGCCGTCGCATGCGCACGCGTTATCTCGCAATCCCAGCATCCGACAGCGGGCGGCCGGCATACCCTTGTACATGCTGCGCTCTCAACGCGGAGATTGTGCGAACAATGTCCCTGGAGCGGCCATATTCTCTTAAACAAGCATTTTGTCGAGTTGCGTGAGATTGGATCCAAAAAAGTTAGCTGCCAGCCTCACTTCGTATAACAGTAGAATTTGTTGCTATCGCTTTCATTGCTACACGCTAGCGGTGAAACTGACTTTTTTAGAGGCGAAGCTCCTTAGTGTGTGGGTCTGTCCCTCCTCTGTAGTCGTAGTAGTAGTAGTAGTCGTAGTAGTAGTAGTAGTAGTAGTAGTAGTAGTAGTAGTAGTAGTAGTAGTGGTAGGTAGGTAGGTAGGTAGGTAGGTAGGTAGCCACGTATAGTGGAATGTACCCACTCCACGTGATAAAAATGACGATAACGCAGTATAGTGGAATGTACCCACTACTGCAGTAGCGCGGATAATTGGGCTAGTTGGTATTGGTTCATCTTTTAACTGAATAAGGGCGCGCACACAGACACGGACACTAGAACAAGAAAATGCACATAACAAAGCGCCACTCGCAACTAAAGTTTATTTGAAGGAAAGGTAGGTACATATGTATCACTTCTGTCACATGACCTGGCAGGTGAAACAGCAAAAACACAAATGGGGCAATAAAACACGTGCCTCAGATCAGACCCTCAGAGTGCTGATGAGGTATGAAAATTCGTTGTCTGTTAACGTGATGGAGGGTGCGCTTAGGCATTTATTCCCACTTCTAGTGTGAAACGCCTCTATCAGCTCTCTGGTGGTCCGATCTGGGTGTTTAGATAAAACAATAGCATCACAAAAAAAGGGTTTGCAACCGCACGAGGCACGAGCTGCATTGTTTGGGCAAGTGTGAACTATCTTTTGTGTCCAACGATCTCCTATGTTCTTGCAACCTGGTGTTGACACATCTTCCCGTTTGGCCTATGTAGATGTGACCACAGGACAATGGTACCAAATACACAACACCTGTTTCACACTTTAGATACAACTGCCTATGATTCACGTCGCATCCTCCTCGTTTTTGAACCTTTGCGTTTTGCGCTAGTTTTCTATCTATTCGGCTACGTAGCTTGTTTAATTTGTTTGGGGCCGAAAATACTACCCCCAACGTCCTGTTAAAAAGCCCTCTGTCATCCCCTACATGCACAAGCTGTCACATGGTATAAAAAACGTTGCGAATCGATATGACGTTGGGGTAGTATTTTCGGCCCCAAGCAAATTAAACAAGCTATGTAGCCGAATAGATAGAAAACTAGCGCAAAACGCAAAGGTTCAAAAACGAGGGAGGATGCGACGTGAATCATAGGCAGTCGTATGTAAAGTGTGAAACAGGTGTTGTGTATTTGGTGCCATTGTCCTGTGGTCACATCTACATAGGCCAAACGGGAAGATGTGTCAACACCAGGTTGCAAGAACATAGGAGATCGTTGGACACAAAAGATAGTTCACACTTGCCCAAACATTGCGGTTGCAAACCCTTTTTTTGTGATGCTATTGTTTTATTTAAACACCCTAGATCGGACCACCAGAGAGCTGATAGAGGCGTTTCACATTAGAAGAAGTGGGAATAAATGCGTAAGCGCACCCTCCATCACGTTAACAGACAACAAATTTTCATACCTCATCAGCACTCTGAGGGTCTGATCTGAGGCACGTGTTTTATTGCCCCATTTGTGTTTTTGCTGTTTCACCTGCCAGGTCATGTGACAGAAGTGATATATATGTACCTACCTTTCTTTCGAATAAACTTTAGTTGCGAGTGGCGCTTATGTTCTGTGCGATTTTCTTGTTCTAGTGTCCGTGTCTGTGTGCGCGCCCTTATTCAGTTAAAAGATGTACCCACTACACGTGATAAAGATGACGATGACGCCTGATGACTATGAAGAATAAGCGCGTTCATGTATAGTGGAATGTACCCACTACACGTCATAACGATGACGATGACGCTGATGACCATGAAATATAAGCGCGTTCCAGACCATACATTCTCCTTCTGCCATGGATGAAAACGATCGAGCTTCGTCCCACTCATCATCATTCACTTCGAGGAATATGGCGTGATTTTTTGATTGCTCACGGAAACATCGAATGAGCGGTGCATTTTATATTGCCGCTGCGGAACAATGCAGTAGAAATTACAAACGCACATATATTATACATGCCTACAAAGAGAGGTACAAAGAAAATACAACAAATAAAAAAGCGCTAATGATAAAAAATCAAGGATTCAAAACTGCGTACATTATACCAAATCCTGTTAGCATCAATAAGAAGTGACCGCTGATTTTATAAAACATCAAACGCAGTACAGCAAATTGCAGGGACAGAGAAAGAGAGAGATTAAACTTTTATTGCGAGCAAGCGCACTGTGCGCCCAAGGTGGGAGGCCTCCTTATTCCAGGTAGCCGCGGGCCTTCGCCATCTCCCGCGCCCGTTAGCCCAAGCTTCGCTGATTCTTCAGGCTTGGGTCCGATAACTTGGCCTCCCACTGCTCTTCGGTTAGTGTGGCGCCGCTAGGGTTTTGTCTGCATCCCCATACGATGTGGCGTAGGGTGTACGGGACATCACAGTACTTGCAGATGTACGAGTACTCAGTTGGTGAGATGCGGTGAAGTAGTGTGCCGTGAACGTAAGTGTTCGTTTGCAGCTTTCTGTGGATTACTGCCTCTTCCCTAGTAAAGCTGGGGTGAGCTGGCGGATAAATTCTACGGCCTAGCCTGCAGTGCTGCAATATTTCGCTGTACTTTTTCGGTACTTCCTTCCTCCTCAGTGCGTCCTGTGGGAAGGCCCGGTGAACATGATCTCGGGCGAAAGCGACGGCTGCGTAATTTCCCATCAGGGAACTCGTGACCGGGAGTCCTAACGATGAACGTTTCTGGCAGCTTCTTCTTTGCTGCAGCGGTGAGAACTCCTAAGGCTTGCCTGGAAATTAACCCTTTCTGAAAATTTCGACAAGCTGCTTGGGAATTGGTTAGTATTATTGCTGTCTGAGCACAGGTTGACATTGCTAGGGCTATGGCTGTTTCTTCTGCCGAATCGATTTCTGCAGTTAAGATTCTAGCTGCCGTTCTCTCTTTGCCTTCGCTATCGACTACGCTGACAGCATGGGCTGAGATTCCTGGATATTTCGCTGAATTGGTGTATCTTGTGTCCTGATTTCGGCCGTATTCTTGTCGGAGTTTCTTTATTCTTGGATTTTCTCCTTTCGAGATGGTAGGTAGGATGCATATTGCGTGAGATGCGGGCTACCGAGATGTACTGTCTAATCGTTCCTGGGATAATCTTTTTTTCATCACATTGTTGCATGGCTTCAGAATAGCCCAATCTTCGAAGTGTCGCCCGCCCTGTTTCAGTAAGTCTAAGGCGTTCGAGTTGATTTACTTTGTGTGCTTCCACGAGCTCCTCCCAAGTGTTGTGGAGACCTAAGCGTAGTAGTTGTTGTGTGGAAGCACGTTCAGAGATCCCTATGGCAGTTTTGATGGCCTTTCCTATGAAGGTATTCAGTTTTTCAATTTCTGCATTCTTGAGGTCCAAGTAAGGGGTCCCATAAGTAATTCTGCTGATTATGAGTGCTTGTTTTGATTGTGTCTTGTCCTTTCAAGCCGTGCCTTTTGTTTGATACCCGTCGTACCAAGTGCGCTACTTGCGTTACGGTTTCTTGAAGTTTTGGTAATGTCGCTGCGCCCTATCCGTCTTTGTGGATATGTAGACCAAGGACTCTGAGCGAATCTACTTCAGGAATTTGTACGCCATTCAACCAAAGCTTTGGTTCTGGGATTTCAACTGTTGGCGGTCGTCCCGTTGTTCTGGCTTTTAACAGAAGAAGCTCCGACTTTTCTGGCACACATGTAAGCCCACAAGCATTGAGGTAGCTTTCCGTGTGGTCCACAGCCTCTTGAAGTGCATCCTGTTGAGCTCCTGGAGAGCCGCCGGTCGTCCAGATGGTTAGGTCATCTGCATATACGGCGTGGCTAATCACCTCTATTCCTTTCAATATGTCCGACAGTTTCATCATGGCAATATTAAAAAGGAGCGGCGAGATGACAGAGCCTTGAGGGGTTCCTTTGTTCGCCATTTCAAACTGGTCCGATTTCAGAGTGCCTAGACGCACTGTTGTTGTTCTGGTCGTAAGAAAGCTTCGTACGTAGCGGTATGTTCTTTCCCCACAGTGCGTGTCCTGGAGGTTCCTTAGTACCGCCCTATGGGAGACGTTGTCAAACGCTCCTTTCACGTCCAATGCCAAGATTGCGCTCTTACTGTGCTTGCGTAGGTGATCGATGACGTCCTCCTTCAGCTGTAACAAGATGTCTTGCGCTGATAAATGGTGGCGGAATCCTAACATCGTGTCAGGCAAGTATCGGTTTTCTTCCAAGTATGGAGTTAGTCTGTTAAGGATCCATGTATTCATACAACTTACCGGCGCAGCATGTCAGGGATATGGATCGCATATTTCCTATTGCCAGTGGTTTGTTGGGCTTCGGAATCATGATCTCAGCGTGTTTCCAAATTGCTGGAACTGTCCCACTTTCCCAGCTCTTCATTCTTGCCTAGGTTACGGAGTTTCTTGTTGTTTATGCCGTCTTTACCTGGAGTCGTGTTTCGAGTTAGTTTAGCCAATTCCGCTTGCATTTCTTCCAGTGTAAATGGGCGATCGAGTTCATCGTTTCGCTTGCCTGTGTATTGAGGTCTAAAGCAGGAATTGCTGCAGCTTGGGCACCTCCTGTCAGCTTCTCCCTTAATTCTTGCAGAATTTCGCCTTCCAAGCCCACGTAGTTGTGAATTAGCTTTGTCAGACATCATTGCGATGCTTACACAAGTTATTCAGTAAAATATTTGTAGCGCAGTTCGTAATCAAACGTACAAGTTCCGCGTGTGGTCATTTACAGATGTCGCTACCTCATCCAAGCTTTGGCAACGCTTGAATTTTTAAATGTCTGACGATTTGCTTCTGGTTGCACTCCTGGAAGAACTTCGTGCAGTTGTTCTCTGCTACGAGCTTGTTCACTACAAATTGCGCAAAAATTGCACTACTTGTTACGCACGCAGAACCAAACTTTAATGCACTGCAGTCTAATTGAGAGACTAGTGAATGCGTGTCTGGCCCCATCTCAACATCGCATCTTGGCACAGTTTAGCTGTCTTCGCAACCGTCACACTTTAGTACTTTAAGCGCAGCGTGTGCAAAATAACCGCCCACACTTCGTGCACATTTCCTGTTCTGGGTTCTGTTTAAGCCATCGTTCGCTCCAAGCAGGTCGGTAGAAAATGTTCTGCACGTACCTGCACGAATGTAAGTGTGACCTTTATTCGCACGGTGACCGTAATAATAATAATAAAAAAGCCTGCTTAAAGTTCACAAAACGCGACACATACGTCAGCGACAAGACTTGGAGCGATGAGTTTTTAAGTATTGCCTGTGCGTTATAAAACTAAAAGTTGCGCGTACAGTACAGAGATCGTCCCGTGAAAAAAAAAACGCACCTTCATATATGCAGTCAGGCACAATATCCTTCCTTGGAATTACACGGATCCATTTCTGCCGCATGTTTTCGCCCTTCGGAAAGGTAAAAACCTGGACCTTTTTCTTCCCCGCGTAGTTTCCGGAACACAACACTTATTCGGCATGTTCACACAGTCATCTTCGGCTAGATGTTATCAAAATCAAGTCAGCAAATCCTGAAATACATGAAACGTGCGTTCAGCAAAGACGCGAACACACGCGCTTCAGGCAGGGTCACTGGGGAGACAGGGGAATGCAAGGTAGCGGAACTCGTTGGACGGGTTGGTCGGCCGGCGGCTAGTGACGTCAAATTCTTGCGCGCAGGCCTGAAATGTTGTCAAATGGAGACCGTTATCGAAACTTGTGGCTTACGGCGTTTCGTTTCGCCTAGCCATATACAGCTTTCGCTGTAAAAACCGTCTGCCTCTTCGCTCTGTAGCGGGTACGAGCCAGTGATAAAGAAGAAGATCACGACTGCAAAAATGAAGGACGTAAAACTCGACCTTTCCTCCAGTAATGTGAATTAGTTTCTTAAGCAAGACACCGTCCGATTTCATGGCCTATCCCCGGAGGTGGGTTGCGCCAAAACAATAAGGAACCAACCAACCAGCTCAAGAAGGGCGCCCATCACTCCGTTTCGCAGGAACTTATCCTACGATGATTTTTGTGGCTAAGCAGCGAGTTCCCCGGAATATAATAAGAAGATGCCCTTACATAAGGGCCAGCTCAGTCTACCAGCTGTCAATATGCTATATGTCAAGTGCATGACTAGACCAAAATAAAGTTTAACTTCTCGTGTTCAAACACAATTTTATTACACCTGTGGCCAAAAAAAAATTGTTTGATTCAGGTCTCGCAATATTTGCAAGAAATTCTGAAAGAGCAATGGCTAACATAGTAGTAAACAACACATTTAACTCTTTAACTGTACAAAACAGAGATTAGGCCTAAATACATTAGATACCGTGATGAAGGAATATGTGCAAATTATTTTGCCTCACGTGGTTTTGGGACGTTAAACCTCCGCAATTATATATTATATTTTGCATTACGACTTTTCTGAGAAAGAAAATGCCACGTCTATCGTGTTACGCAGCGCGGTCGAAGTGCTCGTGGGACCATAGTTGGCCGCCTCGTTCTTCGCTTCTAAATCTACATGTTTCTTTTTTGTTTGAATATGTACTGGAACATGTACACCCGTTGACAAAATAAGTCGGGACGTGCGAGCGACGACCGCAATCAGATAAAACTGCATCGCCGAGCCATCTGACGTGGAAAGTGCGCGTGCGCGTCCTTTCAATCTCACAGCCATATATTTTTACTCGCTTGCAGCGGACCAGCGATTACATGTAGCGTTTTGCGCTAGGCGTCGCTTTCTTTCTTCAATCCGTGACGCGCTCAATTCGGCGGGGGCACGGTGGCGGTGAAGTGTATGCGACTCGCTGCGCCCTGATTAAAGAGATAGCATATCTTGTCTCAATGGCCAAACCAGTGCCACACACGTCATTAATTCTCTTCTCTGCACGTTCGTTTTAGTCGAAGCGTACCATGTGACAGTGAAACACGAACGAGGGCATCGAAAACGAAAAGGCGTTGAGCCTAAAGAATGCTTCAGTTTATTAACATAATATAACAAGATGCAGGCAGATCACCTTGGACATGCAACAAAAGAGGCGAATGGACTAGAAAAAAAAAAAGAAAAAGAAAAACGATTGCTGTAATAGGTGAGGTCATGGGTTGGCCTTCAAAGAACAAAAAAGGAAAGCAACTGAGGGCGAGCGAAAAATAGCAAGGGCGAAACTTATCACCTCTGCTCCCTTCACCCCCTTTGTAACAAAAAATTTAATAGTGCGTGAAGTGGCCGTTCACCGAAATTATTTCTGACATACCTTCTTGGCATAGATTTGTATAACGAGGCGACATAATCGCCGTCCGACCGAAGGGCCTCCCGCTCTTCTTGAATCGCGTTCCACAGCGCGTCCGACGTTGCCCTGGACAAGTTGCGCCTGGACAGACTCCACCTCATTCGAGCCCACACATTCTCGATCGGGTTTGCGTCCGCGCCACAGGGAGGCCACGGCAAGGTGCGTACGCCAAGGTCTTCAAGCATGGCGGTCACCTGACGAGCCATGTGTACGGCGGGGCTTTTGTCCTGCTGGAAGATGAAGCAGCCGTCAGGGAAAGGTCCGTCCAGGGCATATGGGATCATGGTGTCTTGTAGCAGGGAACTGTAGTAGGGCGCTGTGAATTTGCCATCAATGCGCACAAGTGGCCCTAGCTCATCTTTGCTTATAGAACCCCACACGGACACTGAACACCGGCCACTTGAGAGGACACTCTGAGTATAATCAGGGTGGTACCTGCAATTTTAAAAGAACCAGAATGGGCAGGTTAAAAGGGGTAGAAAATTGATTTGGGAATTGGTTATGCGCGTTTTGCTTAAAACTGTAGTGTGCTTCAAACCATCGTGCGAAGAACGCGTACAAGACGCTGTGTGAAAAACTTAAAACACGTGTATTTAACGTGCTGCTAACGAGGAATTATTTGTGGACGTTCTCTTATTTGCAGTGCATTTGTTTCTATATTGACATTGTAGGATATTTTTATTTGTTGAAATAAGTTTGAAAAAAACTCAAGAATATTACATGTACGAAAATATTTCGGCATATGCAAAGCAGCAAAACATTAACACCGTGAAAAGTGAACGCATTGGTTACCTCGAATTCAAGGGCCACCACACCCTCCTCTGCTGATCCCACCGAGTACAGAAAGTCGACTCGTCAGAAAAAACTACATTTTTCCATTCTTCTTCCTTCCAATGTTGGTGGTTCAAAGCGAAGTCCAGGCGTTGTTGGCGCTGTCGCTCAGACAGAAAAGGCTTTTGCGCCGCAGCAAAATTGTAAATTCCGGCCTCCTTCAATCGTCGGCTCACTGTCCTTGCAGAAATATTCAGTGACAGCTCGTCGCGGATTTCCTTGGCGGACAAGAAAGGATCCACGACAGCTGCGGCCACAATCAAAATTTCGGCCTCGTGCGTCGTGACTCTTGGCCGCCCAGACCGCTTGGCATCCGCAAGTGTTCCATCTTCTCTAAATGCGCGTATAATCCTGGTGATCGCTGTCTTCGACCTCCCAGTTCTTCGGGCAATTTCTCTCTGCGGGACACCCTCCACAAAAAGTCTGGCGATGTACCGCCGATCTTCAATGGGAACACGAGGCGCCATTTCAGTGGACGACAGACCTATGTCCGGCGCTCGATATGTCTACATGTTTAACAAGTATCGCTAGCCAATCAAAATCCCGAACGCATGGCGGACGGGCGAAGATAAGGGGATGGCGTGACAGAAGTATTCTAGTCGAACCACTGAAAATCAGCTCATCGACTGTGTAGATAAATCTATGGTCGCACGGCGCACCTCTGGCTGGCTTTCGATAACTACAGTTTTTAATCGGCGTTTCAGTGGAGATAGGTGTGCCATGCAATTTTTTATTGAGAAACATGTGTTCGTGAACAGGAAATTTGCCAGCTTAAACACTTCATGCCGTATTGAGTTGTCATTAAATACAGTGAAACTGTTGCAGCACGTGCGTGGTCACGCTCAGACACTGATCGGCAAGTTTTCCGACAGGATACCAAACGATGCAAGTCTTCGGAACTATTAGCTGTAATCACGCTTCTTCGGAGCTTGCGATATCCTCTATAGAGAGCATGTAAATCACAACACGTTCCGCGGGGCTGCAGAAAGTTACGAAACACGTGAGAGCAGCGATGAACTCAAAAAAGCTGAGTGACAGCTGAAAAGAACAAAGCGTGTTCATGAATGAGTAGACGTTCCCTGCTTCTCTGTACTCTAAGTGTGAGCTCTTCGAACCGCGATAAAACGAGAAGGACGCTTGAGATTCGCGCCCAAGAGTAGAACAGGAGAACCTGATCGAGATTACTTGGCATCGCCTTCTCCATAATTAGCCTCAACGTGCCGTGAGGAAAAAGAAAGCCTGTGCGCGTAACATTGAACACATTTTTGCCACGCAGAACGCGCTGATTTTTCGCCCACTACCAACGACGCTTACGTAGACACCGACACCGGAATTTCTGCGAAAGGAGCTTTTAACACCAGCGCGTTAAACGAAAAGTTCGGCTGCTCTGCGTTGTCTGTGAAGCGAGCCGCGTACACTTCACCGCCACCGTGCCATAGAGAAAGAAAAAGATAAGAGCGGACACTCCGCGAAATCTGGCCTCAGGAAGTACGTCATGACTACGTAACAAACTTAGTGCTCTCACCAAACGCGAGAGGACGCAAGCGCGAAAATCAAAAAGTTATCATCAATCCAACAGAATTGTTTTTACAAAATAATAATTAGACGCCAAATTTGGCACATTCTTTATACATAAAAAACAATTTATTCAACACATCTTACGTGGTTATTTTTGTTCAGCCGCACTGTCATAAACAGCATCTACGATTCGCGGCGAATTCGCACGCCATACGAGCGACAAGCCCAGGTGTGACAGCGGGAAGGTTTCGTCAACGTCGGCTGCGTCGGTGTTTTCGTGTGTGAGACAACAGGTGAGGCACGTTTTCAAGCGAAGCTTGTTGAATGACATGTTGTTGGGCTAGTTGGGTCATTGAATCATAAAAAGGTTACAACTGCGCGAGTAAGACACCATGTAAGAAACATAGAAACACGCCCACACACGTTGCGCTTCGTGTGGGTGCGTGTTTCTATGTTTCTTACGTGGTGTCTTATTCGCGCAGTTGTAACCTTTTTCTGGAGCTTGTAAGGAGGCGAGGTTCGCTAAAAAAACAGTTTGCGGCTCTATGCGGCGGCAAGACGTGAACGTTTTGCAACGTATGCAGTATAGCAAATGGGGGGGGGGGCGGGGGCACGGCGTCAAGCCTGGAAACTTTTGAACACCTTTGTGCGCGGTTTTAACATCTATCTTTGTAAGTCCGAGTTTTATGGGTCAGAGATCAGAATGTGTCAGTGATTTTGTATGGTGCATCGATTCGCTAATCATTCAAAAGGGGTTTCGTGGTACAGTTATGATGTGCACATATCTTTTTCGTAATTTCACAGCGAAGCATGCACTTACTGACATTTTCAGACTGCGCTGATGCCATGCCGTACGGCGGTCCAAGCTACGGCTGCTACTGCTGTGTGTCGTGGTGCTTGAACAATGGCAGAACCCACAAGAAGCCAGGGACGACTTTCTTCAGCATACCACAAGACGGCAGGTGTGCTAAAGCTTTTGTATGGTTTGCATGTCTTCAAGCTAACTTTTCGTACTTTTTCAGTGAGGGTAACAATAAAAAAAATCAGTGTTCAAGCACTTCGCCTTTCAGCTGATAGTTCATTGCCAATGCAGGATGACAGCAAGGATGCAGTATATATGTCGGACGAGATGATCTCCTGAGTAAGCCGGCCAGCCTATTGTACGCAACGTACAGGGTTTGCAGCGACCATTTTACTACTGAAAGTTTCATGGGTCCTGGGCACACAAGCTTACAAGAATGGCTGTTCCCAGTGTGCAACCAATTACACCATGTAAGTGATTGACAGAAACTCCATTATCTGCAATAGCAGCCACTTGTTTTGAATCAGTGGCGACAGTTAACCTCGAAGATATTCGTAGCCGATGGAGAAACCTTGCTGTAGAAGTAACACTTCGAAAGTCTTAAATTTTATGAATTGTGGGCTATTACCTTCCTAACAGCTTTATATTCCTGTCATTTGTTGATGCTGTTGACCTGTGCTACTTGTTTTGAAAGACTTTGAAGGGCTATTTCACGTTAACTTGAAGCCTTCGTGCACATGTACATATACCTCACATCAATGAAAGCTGGCACTGTTGATAATTTCACAAACCACAAATTGTTTGTTTCTCAGTTGGTGCCTTCTCTTTTCCTCCACCTGCCAAGTATGCGTTTGAAAGAGCTGTTTAAATTTCCCTGTGCTACAAGCTTTGTAACTTGTACTAACTACCCATATATGCAGGTTCTCTGAGCGTCGCTTCAACTAGTGACTGCGACATGACTGCAGAAGCTCCACTGCAAGGTATGAATGAGCTTCAGTTTTTGTTATTTTAAGCCTGTTACTGACTAATTGTCGTTGTTTCATTTCTTTAGGATCTGCGGTAGGCTTCGAAAAGCGGCTCCCACACATTGAGGTGCCCCGATGAGCAGGGTGTGTTCAGTGTCGACTTTTCTTTCTTTTTAGTGCTGAATTGACTGTTGACCAAACCTCTGCAGGTGGCAGCTCCCTTGTAGCTGGTGAAGGAGTTCCTGCTGACTTCGTCTTGCTGGAGCAAACCTTGACCAGTCGCTCAGTTGTCACAAACGGAACTCGTGTGACCGGTGAGTTTACTGTTTGCTTCAACACTTATGTTTACTTCAACACCAGACTGTATTGATATAGAGACTTCTGCAGGCTGCTCGCAAGACTGTTCCGACAGCAGTGTCCGAGGTACTGAACAAGCTTCACGAGACTTTGAAGAAGATGTGTCCGCCAACAGCGCCACGCCTGAGTGCCCTACAGCAAATGGTGATTACGCTTTTATTGCAGCTGTTTTTGATGTGCTATTTCATGTTTAGAACATTCTGAGCAAACTATCTTCAACAGGACACTATGTGTGCGCCAATAAAATGTCAGGGTGGGCTCTCAGTGGTATTCATTATTTTGGTGCCATTGTGAACATTGTGAATTGTTTTTTTTTTTTCAGTTTGTGGAATCGAAAACTTTGCACCACAGAAAGTTGGGCACCTTGGGTCAAAAAAGCGAGGAAAGCGCTCGTACGGGATTAGTTGCTGTTCGCTTTTAAATCAATTTTTGTTTATGGCGGTGCTTTCCTGTGTGCGAGCGATAAGATATCCATCAAATAAATACAAGCAAACCATTCGACGTCTGCAAGCCAAAGTAGCAGCACAGCGGAAAACTATCAAAAGACTGCTTAGACAGCCTCAACGAGCACCGTCATCGACTTCAAAGGCCCTTGGCATTATCCGACCGCACGTCAGCGAGGAGGTTTCTAAACTTCTATCTGCACATGTTCGCTTGAGGCCCAAAGGCAAGGGCAAGCGGTTTCCCCTGCGGTTTAAGAAATTCACTCTTCACTTGAACTTTTGTGGTCCGCGAGCATACCGATTTCTGGCTCCGTATTTTTCTTTGCTCCCCCGGCGTTCATTAAGGAGGTGGCTAGCCAATGTAAAGATGACTCCAGGCACAATTCCAAGAATCATTTCTTCCATTGCAACATATACTCAAGCTTGGAATGAACGGGACCGAATGTGTGCTTTAGTGATAACGCACTATGTACAGCCTTTGTGAAAAATAATGAGAGTGATAACGCACTATGTACAGTCTTTGTGAAAAATAATGAGCCAAAGTGGTTTTCTTCGGCTATTAGCCCTCTAAAACCGCTCTTGTAGCAACAATTAGGATCCAAAATTTTGGAAAAGTGATGACTACCATCTATTTCAACTTGCAAGCGTGACGCCCAGACGCAAATCACTTGTGCTCTAAGTTTTTGATGAAGGCGACACATAAGAAGAGGCAAAAGGCCTGCCAGTGTTGTAGCATAAAGTCTGTCTTTCACGTTGTGGGCAAGCTGCAAACACCTACCTTACCGAGGACAAGCAGGCAATGTTGAAGCATCAATTTGCTTTTTTTTTTCATTTTGCGCTAGCTGCTGTTAAGCACAGCCAACACACTGTATCTTTGCTTTTCTGATATAGTGTGTCGTGTGGTTTCTGTACGCTCTTTTTTTTTCTGTGAATTATTTCGGTTACCCCTAATCGTGACTCGTGACTTCATTGCTGTTTGTTTGTTTGTTTTTCCTTCTGTTTTATGGCACGTACCCAATCTGGGGGATGGGCCAAGAATGCGTAGTTGAGACGTAAAAGGTTAATCACAAAGTGTGTATATGTCACTTCTTCCTTCATCAGCTTTGTGCGCTGTGTTTTTGCCATAGATCCTTACCCACTTGCCCAGTGTGTCATACTTCACCAGCTTGTCGGCTTCTGCCAACTCTAGCGATGTGTGCGTTGTCTGTGTTCTCACTCTATTTGTTCGTATTTATTTGTAACCCGAGATGCACTTGTTGTCTACTTTGCATTTCTGTACGATGCTGTTCTCATTTTGTGCTTTTTATATGCTCAGCCTCTACCTTGCCTTGGAATAAAAACATTGCGGATACTCTGTCTCTTTGATTGATATATAGATTGACCGCTCGTTCTAAAAGAAAAACAAGCGCGATGAACAAAGCCGTAGTGAATTATGATTACCTGCATCTCTTTCTGTTATAACTTAATCGAAACAAAAATTACGTCTCGACCTCAATTTGTACGAACCCACTGAACTAGACAAAATAGGGAATCGCTAAATAAATATGACAAACAATAGCCTTGCCATTTGGGCGCAGAAAAGTGGTCTGAAATCATTAACTTTCGCCGTAGCCATCGGTTACGCAGAGTAATTCAAAATTCGCGCCAGTGAAACCGAAACGGGAAGCGCAGGCCAGTTGCTCTCACCAACCACCAGGTGCGCTAGGGTCGATTGGGCCACCGGGGTCCATGGGAGTGTCCACTCTTAACTTTTTCTTTCTCTATGACCGTACCCCCCGCCGAATTGAGCGCGTCACGGATTGAAGAAAGAAAGCGACGCCTAGCGCAAAACGCTACATGTAATCACTGGTCCGCTGCAAGCGAGTAAAAATATATGGCTGTGAGATTGAAAGGACGCGCACGCGCACTTTCCACGTCAGATGGCGCGGCGATGCAGTTTTATCTGATTGCGGTCGTCGCTCGCACGTCCCGACTTATTTTGTCAACGGGTGTATGTTTAGGAATACGCCATGTCAGGCAAGTTTCGGCGTTCTTCCTGTCCCTTTTTTCTTCTTCTCGTAGGTAACCTTGCGCCACGCCTTTCAAGTAGCATCTGTGTTGTGTTAGTGTAACAATCCACATTACCTGTGTACTATTCCTTACAACGTCACAAAACTGTAGTTGCATGCGACAGGAAAGCATGATGTATCGTGTACATAAGGCGGTTGCCACAAGAAGATTACTTTATTGATAACAATAGGACGCTTGCGCATAGTGTTGCCAGTTCGTTGCTAGTTTCATCCGCCTTTCTTGGGAGATGAACAACACAGAACACAGAAGCCACAGAACGCACTGAAAAATGGCTGGTTCTCCCTTAATAGAGAGTAGATGTAAGCATGAAATGTCCACCGCCATGCCAGATTGATTCCCCACCAAACTACACCCCACTACACCTTCCGCTCGTCCATTGGGACGCATTTGTTTGCTGTCACTACGCGAGATAAATCATCGCAATTGCCTAGCGTATTCGGCCACGGCGCGACAGCAGAGCTTTGCGCCACCGCCTGTTTTTGCTCACGCCGCTCGGCCGCCGCCTAAATCCCGAGAGTAGTCATGCCGCCGCCGCCGCCGCCGCCGCGCGATAATTGCGGCGCCCAGCCATTAGCCCTTTATTTTAACCCGAACGGGGCATCTGGACATAAAATACATCCCTTCACCATGGGAGCTCTTCTCGGTGTGTCCATGTAATGGACTCTCCATTTCAGCCGCCGCTCATCGGTGAGCGCTCGGCGAACAGCGCGCCCTCTCTTTCCGGTTCTTCTTCTTTTTCAACGTCATTTTGACGTCACGAAGTTTTCACAACTCTCGACTCAAATTAAAGGAACGGAATGCGCGCCAACCATAGATGAAAAGAAAGAGAGAGAGTGCCTAGCACCTATAAGCCAACCTCCTCTCAAGCCGCTACCTCCTCGGGCTCTTGTCACAATTCCCATCATGCTCTTGTTTCGTTTCCCTTTTCTTGGCGAGCTCATGAAAAAAAAACGATAATTCACGAGCGAGCGCGCCTACCGTTCACAAAACAAACCTCCTCCGACACCGCTCCCCCCATCGTGCTCTGGTCACAGTTCCCAGCATGCTCCTGTTTCAGTTTTTATGGCTGGGCAGTTGTTCTCGATTTGTCCCGCAAGTGAACTGTCCATTTTGGCCCCTGCTGATTGGCTGAAGTTGGGCGACCAGCGCGCCCCCTGTGAACCGTACCAATCCGTACCAATGTACGGCCAATCCGCCATTGGTCGTACATATGGGAGGCCGTGCATAAATTCTTATCGCGTAATCCATCGAATTAGCTTTAATGCAGCCGCCCGTCTAACGCACCTGTGAAGGTCGGTACACATTCCCCGCAGCGTTCTCAAATATGTAGGACACATTCATACGCAAGTTGAGACTTCGCAAGTTGCTGTTTTTAGGGGCGAAGCTCCTAAGGGTGTGGGTCTGTCCCTCCTCTGTAGTTGTCGTAGTAGTAGTAGTAGTAGTAGGTAGGTAGATAGCCACGTATAGTGGAATGTACCCACTCCACGTGATAAAGATGACGATGACACAGTATAGTGGAATGTACCCACTACACGTGATAACGATGAAGTATAAGCGCGTTCCAGTATAGTGGAAGGTACCCACTACACGTGATAAAGATGACGATGGCGCCTGATGACCATGAACATAAACTCTTGGCCGATCCCCCCTGAGTGGGTAGGTGCCAATCATACAAGGAGCATCATCATCGTCATCATAAGCGCGTTCCAGACCACACATTCTCTTTTGCCATGGATGAAAACGATCGAGCTTCGCCCACTCATCATCGTTCACTTCGTGGATATGGCGTGATTTTTTTTTAATTTCGTTCAATATCTTACGCTAGGAATGTGCTGGCGGGTTCGATGCATCGGCGTGTTCAAGCGCAAACATCACGGCTCACAGCTTTTTCAAGTAACTAAGTGCATTCTGCCGAAATGGACTGTGGACATCTTCTTAAAGGGGCCCTGCAACACTTTTCCAAGTAGCCGTGTACTCTTAGAAAAAAAAATTACACCATCTCCCGCTAAAGGGAACCATGTACGTGTAGATGCGAAGCAGCGGGCGCTAAGCTTACACTGGTGGCGGCGTTGACGCTGGCGTTCATCGCAGCGTTGCGCAGGAGAGAAACCTGGGGAGGCGCAAAGCACGCAGTGATGGACCGGTGTTTCCTACTGGAACATGCCAATCGCTGCTAATGGGCAATGAGAGACAGAAGATTCCGACCGGACACAGAGACCCGCAGTCCGCTTTTAGTTAACGCGCATGCTGCAAATTTTTAATCTTCCACAACGCACAGGAGAAATCTCCCACCGGCACTACCTTGCAGGTTAAGATCCAGTGTCTATATATACGCGGTGGCCAGTGAACGGTTGTGCAGCGCGAGCAGCCGGTTTTTAAAGACGATAGTCTTTCTTGGCATACTTAAACGCAAAAATTTTGGTCTGTCTGTCTGTATGTCTATCTGTCTGTCCATGACCCGATTAAGGTAGCTACAGGGCCAAAGTTTACCTAATTTCTGAACGCCCAGCCATCTTGGACTGGTATTTGCTTTCATACTTGGGAACATATTCGATCAAAAAGCGAATACTACGCAAACTTGAGGCCCAACATTAATATGTAAGTATCCGGCCGTGTGTTCTTTTATTCAACGTAGAGTAGGCGCCAATTCAACGTAGAGTAGCCGCTGTCTGAGGCAAGGCAAAACATAGGAGTACGGCCGGCACAAGACTATCGTCTTTCGACGACATTTGCAGCGAAGCACGCAGATACGCGGCCAATTTTTTCAACCAAGAAACTCGCTAGCTGACGCTGCCTGCGTTGGCGTCGCGATACGAGAGGGGGTGAGCGTAGGAGAGGAGAGAGAGGGGGGGACGCGCATGCGCAGTTGGGGGTTTGGACGCCGCGGGGAGGGATGCCTAGAGGAAATATGGGGGAGCGTAGGAGGGTAGAGGGGGGAGGGGACGCGCATGCGCAGTGAGGGTGTGGTCGCCGTGGGGAGGGATGCCTAGAAGAGAGAGAGGGGGGAGAGGAGGTTTTTTTTTTTAAATTTTTGAAAGGGTTTGCGCATGCGCAGTAAGGGTGGTCACGCCGCACACCACCACCACCACCGGATTGGACGTCGCCTTAAGCTGCTTCGCATCTAAAAAGTTATTAAACAGTTAGTAAACGAATGTCTTTACTTCTTTCCGGCGTATTTTACTACCTTCGCGGCATCCCTCTACTAGCCAGCAGATAAAGCTTTTAACTTCTGCCGTTACTAACCAGGGAAGCTTCCTTCGTGTTTTTAACTAACTACAAAGCCACCTACGTCGCCAGAATTTTCGTAGATGCCGCAGTATATATTGTCACGTGGTCGTGACGTTGACGAAGGCAGTAGGCAGTAGTCCAAGATGAAACACTTTATTTGGGCCGAACTTGTGGCCGGTAAACTGAAGGTGAGATTACAGCAATAAACGCTGCGACTGATAGCGGCGAACAGAGCGTCGGCCGTCGATGAACTGAACATCGTTGGAGCGCGCCGGCTTTTATGCATCACGCGTCGAACATTCTAGCCTTATCACTGGTCATCGCGTACGCTCTGGAATAATCTCGAGTGGTCGCGTCTTGCGCGCAATCTTAACAAAACAATCTGCAATGATCGCGAAGCTTCTAGAACAATGAGGCGCGGTTTGCGCTGAGCATTGCTGCAGCCTTTGAGGGCGAAAACCGAATAGAGCAAAGTGAAAATAAGAAACGCGCGTGGCAATGCCCCCCTCTGAAAAAGCATCGTCCCGATGCTTAAAACAGAACACGGGGGGGGGAGGTGGCCAATGCATGCAACAATAAATAACAGCAATAAAGAAAGTACAATAATAAAGCAAAAAGTACAGTCCTCAAATTCACTAACGCGCGTAATATGGTTTCAGGCGCACGACATGGACGACTTCAGGTCGCGCACGGCGCCGCTGAGAGTTCGTAATGCCGTCAGGGACAACCTCGTAGTCGAGTGCGCCGAGGCGTCGAAGTACCCTGTACGGTCCAAAGTATCGTCGAAGAAGCTTCTCACTGAGTCCCCGTCGGCGTATTGGCGTCCACACCCATACACGGTCACCGGGTTGGTATTCCGTGTGGCGTCGTCGAAGGTTGTAGCGGCGACTGTCAGTCCTCTGCTGGTTTTTGATCCGTAGGCGGGCGAGCTGTCGTGCTTCTTCGGCGCGCTGTAGGTAGGTGGTCACGTCGATGTTTTCCTCGTCGGTCACGTTTGGTAACATGGCGTCGAGCGTCGTTGCCGGGCTCCGTCCGTCGACCAACTTGTATGGCGTCAACTGCGTCGTTTCTTGTACGGCCGTGTTGTACGCGAAGGTCACGTACGGAAGGATGGCGTCCCACGTCTTGTGTTCGACGTCGACGTACATGGCCAGCATGTCGGCAATGGTCTTATTTAGACGCTCGGTGAGGCCGTTGGTCTGTGGGTGGTACGCGGTGGTCCGGCGGTGGCTTGTGTGGCTGTATCCCAAGATCACCTGAGTTAGGTCCGCGGTAAAGGCCGTACCTCTGTCTGTAATGAGGACCTCTGGGGCGCCATGACGCAGGACGATGTTCTCGACGAAGAACTTTGCTACCTCGGCGGCGCTGCCTTTGGGCAGGGCCCTCGTCTCGGCGTAGCGGGTGAGGTAGTCAGTAGCTACGACGATCCATTTATTTCCGGAATTCGACGTCGGGAAGGGCCCCAGTAAGTCCATGCCGATTTGTTGGAACGGCCGGCGAGGTGGCTCGATGGGCTGCAGAAGTCCAGCTGGCCTAGTCGGAGGTGTCTTCCGTCGCTGACAATCTCGGCAAGTCTTTACGTAGTGGGTGACGTCGGCAGTGAGGCGAGGCCAGTAATACCTTTCTTGTATCCTCGCTATCGTGCGGGAAAGTCCAAGGTGTCCAGCAGTCGAGTCGTCATGGAGAGCGTCCAGAACTTCTGGACGTAACGCGGAAGGTACTACGAGGAGGTAGTTGGCCCGAAGTGGCGAGAAGTTTTTCTTTAGTAGAACGCCGTTCCGCAAGAAAAACGATTCCAGTCCTCGTCTGAACACCTTTGGAACAACGGTGGCCTTGCCCTCGAGGTATTCCACAAGGCCCTTGAGTTCCGGATCGGTTCGCTGTCGTTCGGCGAAGTCGTCAGCGCTTAAGGCTCCCAAGAAGTAGTCGTCGTCCTGGTCTTCCTGGGGTGGCGGCTCGACGGGGGCGCGAGACAGGCAGTCGGCGTCAGAGTGCTTTCGTCCGGACTTGTAAACGACGGTAATGTCGAATTCTTGAAGTCTTAGACTCCATCTTGCGAGACGACCTGAAGGGTCCTTCAAGTTAGCTAGCCAACACAAGGCGTGGTGGTCGCTCACGACTTTGAAGGGCCTCCCGTAGAGATAGGGGCGAAACTTTGACGTAGCCCAGATGATGGCGAGGCACTCCTTTTCTGTTGTGGAATAGTTGGCCTCTGCCCTGGATAGCGACCGGCTAGCATAACTGATGACCCTCTCCAGTCCGTGCGTCCTCTGCACAAGGACGGCGCCGAGTCCCACGCTGCTTGCGTCGGTGTGCACTTCTGTTTCGGCGTGTTCGTCGAAATGCGCAAGTAACGGAGGCGTTTGCAGGCGTCGTTTTAGTTCTTGAAATGCTTCCTCTTGCGGCGTTTGCCACTTGAACTCGACGTCGGCTCTGGTCAGGTTAGTGAGTGGCTCGGCGATGCGGGCAAAATTTTTGACGAACCGCCTGTAATAGGCGCACAGGCCAAGAAATCGACGGACGGCCTTCTTGTCGGCGGGTGGCGGGAATGTAGCGATGGCGGCTGTCTTCTGAGGGTCAGGGCGTACTCCGGACTTGCTGATCACGTGACCCAAGAACAAGAGCTCCTCGTATGCGAAGCGGCACTTTTCAGGCTTCAAGGTGAGGCCGGAGGTCTTGATTGCTTGAAGTACTGCGGCAAGTCGCCGGAGGTGTTCGTCGAAGTTTGAAGCAAACACAATGACGTCGTCCAGGTACACCAGGCAAGTCTGCCACTTCAATCCTGCCAGTACTGTATCCATAACCCGTTGGAAAGTTGCAGGCGCCGAGCAAAGACCGAAGGGCATGACCTTGAACTCGAAGAGTCCGTCTGGTGTTATAAACGCTGTCTTCTCTCGGTCTCTCTCGTCGACTTCAATTTGCCAATAGCCGGTCTTGAGGTCCATCGACGAAAAGTACCTCGCGTTGTGAAGTCGATCCAGGGTGTCGTCAATCCGTGGGAGAGGGTACACGTCCTTCTTCGTTATTTTGTTCAGGCGGCGATAGTCGACGCAGAAGCGTAGGGTTCCGTCCTTTTTCTTCACTAACACCACGGGTGACGCCCACGGGCTCTTTGAAGGCTGGATGATGTCGTCGCGTAGCATTTCGTCGACTTGTTTCTTTATGGCCTCGCGTTCTCGCGTCGAAACTCTGTACGGGCTCTGACGTAGTGGCCTGGCACTTTCCTCTGTTATGATGCGGTGTTGTGCGACTGGGGTCTGTCGAACTCTTGACGACGACGAAAAGCAGTCCCTGTATTGGAACAGCAGGGTTTTGAGCTGTTCTTGTTTATGCGTCGGAAGGCTCGGATTGATGTGGAAAGCTAGTTCATGGGCTTGGTTCGTCGTAGCATGTTCGGTAGGCTCGGCGAGGGCGAGAGCGTTGCTGGCTTCCACAATTTCTTCGATGTAGGCGACCGTCGTGCCTTTGCTCACGTGCTTGTATTCGTTGCTGAAGTTCGTAAGCATCACTGTTGCTTTCCCTTCACGCAACTCGGCGACGCCTCGTGCGACGCAAATATGACGGTTTACAAGCAGGTGCTGTGCACCCTCGATAACGCCTTCGAAATCTGCGGGTTTTTCGGTGCCGACGGAAATGACGCTGGAGAGAGGCGGAACGGTGACGTGCTCTTCTAGCAGCGGCGTAGGTCATGGCTTGCGGCAGAGGCTGTTGCGGTTCAGGGGTACCCAACGACTGCTGGATTTCCTCTCGAACAATATCTGCGATCGAGGAAACCTGCGGCTGGGATGACGGGAACATTCGACGAAGCTCCTCGCGCACTACGGCCCTTATGGTCTCGCGCAGGTCGTCTGAGCAGAGGGATTGAATGTCAGCGTAGGCTGGCGTCGAGCGGCGATTGAATTGCCGGGTGCGCATCTCCAGCGTCTTTTCAATCGTCGTCGCTTCGGAGATGAATTCCTGGACAGTGCTCGGTGGGTTCCGCATCAGACCCGCGAACAGCTCCTGCTTTACTCCTCGCATGAGGAAGCGAACTTTTTGTCTTCCGGCATTTCGGGGTCGGCGTGGCGGAAGAGTCTGGTCATCTCTTCTGTGAAGAGCACCACGTTTTCGTTTGGGAGCTGCGAGCGGGTTTCAAGCAGCGCTTCAGCCCTCTCCTTGCGGATGACGCTCGTGAATGTAGCCAGGAACCTTGTGCGAAAGGTGTCCCACGTTGTCAGGGTTCGCTCTTGGTTCTCGAACCAGGTGCGGGCGGCGTCTTGCAAGGCGAAGTACACATGGCGAAGCTTGTCTTCGCTGGTCCACGCATTGAAAGCGGCGACTCGGTCGTACGCTTCGAGCCAGCTCTCCGGGTCTTCAAGTGCTGAACCACGGAAGGTAGGCGGCTCCTTGGGTTGCCCGAGCAGGATAGGTGCAGGCGGCACAGGGGCTGTCATCGTCGCTGCGGTCGAGGTCGGGGTCTTGTTCCGCCGGGTCTTGTCAGGTAAAGGCCCGTACTCTGGCCGCAGACCTTGTTGTCTTCGGCTTGATCGCTGCTCAGGGTTGCCGTCGATGTCTTCCTCGCGACTTGGGCTCGGTTCACGGCTTGACGGGGGCGTCCGGAACATGAAGGAACAGCACCTCCACCAGATGTCACGTGGTCGTGACGTTGACGAAGGCAGTAGGCAGTAGTCCAAGATGAAACACTTTATTTGGGCCGAACTTGTGGCCGGTAAACTGAAGGTGAGATTACAGCAATAAACGCTGAGACTGATAGCGTCGAACAGAGCGTCGGCCGTCGATGAACTGAACATCGTTGGAGCGCGCCGGCTTTTATGCATCACGCGTCGAACATTCTAGCCTTATCACTGGTCATCGCGTACGCTCTGGAATAATCTCGAGTGGTCGCGTCTTGCGCGCAATCTTAACAAAACGATCTACAATGATCGCGAAGCTTCTAGAACAATGAGGCGCGGTTTGCGCTGAGCATTGCTGCAGCCTTTGAGGGCGAAAACCGAATAGAGCAAAGTGAAAATAAGAAACGCGCGTGGCAATATTGCCGTAATCGTGACACTCTAAAGCAAAATTTAGGCAAACTTAAATTTTATTGACTACATTGGAATAGAAGTTTCGTGCTACGTGATGGCACACATATAAGCAAATAGGAGGCCACATGATGATGTGTAGAAAACATCAATTTTTCTTCTAAATGCTATGGCTGCTAACCGTACACGGTGTGAGATCCTAAAGTAGGAGCATAAATAGCCTTTAAGCTGAAGCTGCTGTAGAAATCTCCTACGTCGACGTCCTGAAATTCTTTGTGTACGTTTGTGTCTGCGTTCTTGTTTGTGATCCGTTCATATGAGTTCATATACCCATATGATCATACTCATATGAGTAGTATCATATTGTCACGTGGTCGTAAAGTTGACGAAGGGAGCAGTCGACGTCTTCAAGGCGAAACACTTTATTAGGCCGAACTTGTGGCCTCAAAACGGAAACTCAAGTTACAGCATATAATACAGGCTGCACACTGATAGCGGCGAACAGAGCGTCGGCCGTCGATCAACTGAACATCGTTGGAGCGCGCCGGCTTTTATGCATCACGCGTCGAACATTCTAGCCTTATTACTGGTCATCGCGCACGCTCTGGAATAATCTCGAGTGGTCGCGTCTTGCGCGCAATCGTAACAAAACGATCTACAATAATCGCGAAGGTCGTAGAACAATAGGGCACGATTTGAGTTGAGCTTTGCTGACGGTCTTTGTGGGCGAAAACTGAATACAACAAAAGTCAAAATAAGAATAACGCGTGGCAATGCCCCCCCTCTGAAAAGGCATCGTCCCGATGCTTAAAACAGAACATGGGGGAAAATGCATGCAACAATAAATCACAACAATAAAGAAAGAAAGTACAATAATTAAGCAATAAATGCAGTCCTCAGGTTTGCTAACGCGCGTAATATGGCTTGAGGCGCACGACATGGACGACTTCAGGTCGCGCACGGCGCCGTTGAGAGTTCGTTATGCCGTCCGGGACGACCTCGTAGTCCAGAGCACCGAGACGTCGAAGCACCTTGTACGGCCCGAGGTATCGCCGAAGAAGTTTTTCACTAAGTCCACGTCGGCGTGTCGTCGTCCACACCCAAACGCGGTCGCCGGGCTGGTATTCCACGAAGCGTCGTCGAAGATTGTAGCGGCGGCTGCCAGTCGTCTGCTGATTCTTGATCCGCAGGCGGGCAAGCTGTCGTGCTTCTTCGGCGCGCTGTAGGTAGGCGGTCACGTCGATGTTTTCTTCGTCCGTCACGTTTGGTAACATGGCGTCGAGTGTCGTTGCCGGGCTCCGTCCATAGACGAACTTGTATGGCGTCATCTGCGTCGTTTCTTGCACGGCCGTTTTGTATGCGAAGGTGACGTACGGAAGGATGGCGTCCCACGTCTTGTGTTCGACGTCGACGTACATGGCCAGCATGTCGGCGATGGTCTTATTTAGACGCTCGGTCAGGCCGTTGGTCTGTGGGTGGTACGCGGGTGTCCAGCGGTGACTTGTGTGGCTGTATGCCAAGATCGCCTGGGTTAGGTCAGCCGTCAACGCCGTACCTCTGTCGGTGATGAGAACCTCTGGGGCGCCGTGTCGAAGGACGATGTTCTCAACGAAGAACTTGGCTACCTCGGCGGCACTGCCTTTGGGCACGGCTTTTGTTTCGGCGTAGCGGGTGAGGTAGTCGGTGGCTACGACGATCCATTTATTTCCGCAAGTCGACGTTGGGAACGGCCCCAGGAGGTCCATCCCGATCTGCTGGAACGGTCGCCGAGGAGGCTCGATCGGCTGAAGGAAGCCTGCTGGTCTTGTTGGCGGTGTCTTCCGTCGCTGACAGTCTCGGCACGTCCTTACGTAGCGAGCGACGTCGGCGGCAAGGCGCGGCCAGTAGTACTTTTCCTGTACTCCGGCGAGCGTGCGGGAAAGTCCGAGATGTCCAGCCGTCGGGTCGTCGTGTAGGCCTGCAGGATTTCTGGTCGCAATGCTGAAGGCACAACGAGGAGGTAGTTTGCTCGAAGTGGCGAGAAATTCTTCTTTATGAAAACGCCGTTTCGCAAGAAAAACGACGCGAGTCCTCGCTTGAATGGCTTTGGAGCAATGGCGGTCTTGCCTTCGAGGTACTCCACAAGGCCTCTGAGTTCCAGGTCGGCTCGCTGTCGTTCGGCGAAATCATCGGCACTTATGGATCCCAAGAAGAAGTCATCCTCCTGGTCATCCTGCGGCGGCGGGTCGACGGGGGGCGCGAGACAAGCAGTCGGCGTCAGAGTGTTTTCGTCCGGACTTGTAAACGACGGTAACGTCGAATTCTTGAATTCTCAGACTCCATCCTGCGAGACGACCTGAAGGGTCCTTCAGGTTAGCTAGCCAACACAAGGCGTGGTGGTCGCTCACAACTTTGAAGGGCCTGCCGTAGAGGTAGGGGCGAAACTTTGACGTTGCCCAGATGATGGCAAGGCACTCCTTTTCTGTTGTGGAATAGTTGGCTTCTGCCTTGGATAGCGACCGGCTAGCATAACTGATAACCCTTTCCACGCCGGCAGTTCTGTGGACAAGAACGGCGCCGAGTCCTACGCTGCTTGCGTCGGTGTGGATTTCCGTGTCGGCGTGTTCGTCGAAATGCGCAAGTATTGGAGGCGTCTGTAGGCGTCGTTTCAATTCTTGAAATACTTCAACTTGCGGCGCTCCCCACTTGAATTCCACGTCGTTTTTCGTGAGCTGAGTTAGTGGCTCGGCGATGCGCGAAAATCCCTTGACGAAGCGTCGATAATAGGCGCACAAGCCGAGAAATCGGCGTACGGCTTTCTTGTCGGTGGGCGGTGGGAAGGCAGCGATGGCAGCTGTTTTCCGTGGGTCGGGGCGAACTCCAGACTTGCTGATGACGTGACCCAAGAACAGAAGTTCCTCGTATGCGAAGCGGCACTTTTCTGGCTTCAGGGTGAGTCCGGAGGCCTTGATTGCTTGAAGTACAGCCTGAAGGCGCCGGAGATGTTCCTCGAAGTTTGATGAAAACACAACGACGTCGTCCACATACACAAGGCAGGTCTGCCACTTCAAGCCGGCCAGTACAGTGTCCATAACACGTTGGAACGTCGCAGGTGCCGAGCAAAGACCGAAGGGCATCACCTTGAACTCGAAGAGGCCGTCTGGTGTGATAAAGGCAGTCTTCTCTCGGTCTCTCTCGTCGACCTCGATTTGCCAATAGCCGGTCTTGAGGTCCATCGACGAAAAGTACTGCGCGCTGTGGAGTCGATCCAGAGCGTCGTCTATACGTGGGAGAGGATACACATCCTTCTTCGTGATCGTGTTCAGGCGGCGATAATCGACACAGAAACGCAGGGTTTCATCCATCTTCTTCACTAACACCACGGGTGACGCCCAAGGACTCTTGGAAGGCTGGATGATGTCGTCGCGTAGCATTTCGTCGACTTTTTGCTTTACGGCCGCGCGTTCTCTCGTTGAAACTCGGTACGGGCTCTGGCGGAGTGGTCTCGCACTTTCTTTTGTTATGATGCTGTGTTTCTCGATTGGGGTCTGTCGAATTCTTGACGACGAGAAGCAGTCCTTGAACGGCAAGAGCAGACTTTTGAGCTGGTCTTGCTTGTGCTTCGGGAGGCTCGGGTTGACGTTGAAATCTGTGTGGGGATTCCGATTCGGCGAAGCAGGTTCGGTAGCATCGGATAGGGCAAAAGCATTGCTGGTGTCCACAAACTTATCGATGTAGGCGACCGTCGTACCAATGTTAAGGTGCCTATATTCGTGGCTGAAGCTAGTCAGCCGTACCTTTGCTTTGCCATCAAGCAACTCGGCGATGCCTCTTGCGACGCAAATCTGGCAGTTCAGGAGCAGGTGCTGATCGCCCACGATGACGCCTTCGAAGTCTGCGGGTTCTTCGGTGCCGACGTAAATGATGACGCTGGAGAAAGGCGGAACGGTGACCTGATCTTCTATCAGATTTAAAGCATGGGTCGCTGGCGTCGTGTGGGGCGGCAGTGCGTTTTCTGAGGTTAGGGTTATTGATTCAGACCTCAGGTCGATCACGGCGCCATGTTGACTTAGGAAGTCCATCCCAGTATCACATCCCTGGAGCACTGTTGCAGGATTACAAAGCTCGCAGGGTAAGTCCGATTATTGAAAGTGACTCTTGCTGTACAGACTCCGATTGGCGTTATCAGGTGACCTCCAGCTGTCCGGATTTGGGGTCCACTCCAAGCGGTCTTTACTTTCTTCAGCTTGGCGGCGAATGGCCCACTGACGACGGAATAGTCGGCACCAGTGTCGACGAGAGCGGTGACGTTGTGACCGTCGATGAGAACGTCGAGATCACTAGTCCGTCGCCTTGCGTTGCGGTTAAGTCGTGGCGTCGGATCACGGCTGCGTCGATTTGTTGCGCTGCTTCCATGCTGCGTCCTCAGGTCTTCCTCGGTCCACGAGGTTTCGTCGACAGGGCTCTGTCTGCTTCGCGTCGTGTTCAGCAGATTTCGTCGCATCTTCGTCGTCGGCATCGGCGGAGGATCTTCGGTAGTTCGACGTACAGCAACCGCACCTCCATCGGGTGCTGCCCTTAGTTTTCCGGGTAAGGGCTCGGAGATCGGCCCCGAGCCGGACTGGTGTACTGCCTGCGATGAGGTGAGGTATAGCGGCCTGGCGACGGCGAACGGGAAGGTCGTCGGGGTGTCCACTGCGCTCCTGTGAGGTAGTCGGCGATGTCACGAGGTCGTTCACCGGGCTGCGGACGCGGCGCGTTTACGGCGAAACCACGCAGTCCCATCTCCCGGTAGTGGCAGCGGCGGTACGTGTGCCCGGCTTCACCGCAGTGGTAGCATAGCGGGCGGTGGTCAGGGGCGCGCCAAACGTCGGTCTTCCTCGGAGGGTAGCGCTGGCTGGCAGGTGGGCGGTATGGCGCCGGTGGTAGGTGGGGGCGGTGTCTGGCGGCGGTACTGCGGCGGCGCGGTGTCTTGACGTGGGCGTGGAGCGGGAGCGTAGCGTCGGGCTGCAGCAGCGTAGCTCATGGCTTGCAGCTGAGGCTGTTGTGGTTCAGGGGCACCCAACGACTGCTTGATTTCCTCTCGAACAATAACTGCGATCGAGGAAACTTGCGGCTGGGATGACGGGAACATGCAGCGAAGCTCCTCGCGCACTACGGCCCTTATGGTCTCGCGCAGGTCGTCTGAGCAGAGAGATTGAATGTCGGCGTTGCCTGGCGTCGAGCGGCGATTGAATTGCGGGGTGCGCATTTCCAGTGTCTGCTCGATTGTGGTTGCCTCTGTCAGGAATTGATAGACGGACTTGGGTGGGTTCCTCACCAGTCCCGCGAAGAGCTCCTGCTTGGCCCCTGGCATGAGGAAACGGACCTTCTTCTCCTCGGTCATGTCAGGGTCGGCGTGGCGAAACAGTCGTGTCATTTCCTCTGCGAAGATGGCCACGCTTTCATTCGGAAGTTGGCTCCGCGTCTCCAGCAAGGCTGCGGCCTTTTCTTTTCGGACGACGCTCGCGAACGTCTCCAGGAAAGCGCTGCGAAGAAGGTCCCATGTTCGAAGTGTGGACTCCCGGTTCTCGAACCAGGTCCTTGCTGCGTCTTCCAGGCGCAGTTTTTCGTCGGAGTCCCAGTTGTTGAAAGTCGCGACTCGTTCGTGCGTTTCTAGCCAGGTCTCGGGGTCCTCACTTGGCGATCCATGGAAAATGGGTGGCTCTCTCGGTGGCTGGATAGCGATCGTTGCAGGGGACACAGCGGCCGTCATCGTGCCTGTCGTCTTCGTCGCCGTGGCTTTTGGCTTCTCCGGTAGGAGTCCGTGCTGCGGGCGAAGTCCTTTTAGTCTGCGGCTGGCTCGACTGTCCGTGGCGGGGTGGGTGTCTTCGTCACGATTTGGGCTGTGGTTCACGGCTTGACGGGGGCGTCCGGTACATGAAAGAGGCAGCACCTCCACCAGATGTCACGTGGTCGTGACGTTGACGAAGGGAGCAGTCGACGTCTTCAAGGCGAAACACTTTATTAGGCCGAACTTGTGGCCTCAAAACGGAAACTCAAGTTACAGCATGTAATACAGGCTGCACACTGATAGCGGCGAACAGAGCGTCGGCCATCGATCAACTGAACATCGTTGGAGCGCGCCGGCTTTTATGCATCACGCGTCGAACATTCTAGCCTTATCACTGGTCATCGCGCACGCTCTGGAATAATCTCGAGTGGTCGCGTCTTGCGCGCAATCGTAACAAAACGATCTACAATAATCGCGAAGGTTGTAGAACAATAGGGCATGGTTTGAGTTGAGCTTTGCTGACGGTCTTTGTGGGCGAAAACCGCATACAACAAAAGTGAAAATAAGAATAGCGCGTGGCAATATGTGAGTATGATGGGATCATATGAAATTGTGATCAGATCTCTATGAGTAACGCGCACTTACCACGGTAAGTACATGACGTACGTAATTAATGAACGAGGACAATGTCACCTCGTTTTTTTATGCTATACTTTTGTAATAGAATCATCTTGATATGGCAACGCACGCATAACAAAATAGTCGTAAACCTCTATTTGACTAATTGTAGTCCATTAGTGTAAATACGGTTACTAAGTTGCAAGCGTGGTTACTAACAAGTTAGTAATGGACTAACCATTCGAGTCAGCACTATTGACTAACCACCTAAGTAATAAAATTTCGCTAACCTGAATTTTACCATCTTCACTCACTAAGAGGCTAGTGCTTCATGTGAGAAGTGAGCGGTTAGTATTTGGTTAGTGAATACGCCGAGGTTTTTTCTAAGAGTGGGATGGAAACTAAAGGAGCTTATTGCCTCACGAATCCACTGCCGCAAGAATTTTTAGAGTCCCTCCTGTGCGAGCGGAGTTAGATTTGTCGCACGCTGCCATTGCATTCTCTCTTGTATCGTCCCGACGAAAGCTCTGGAAGCTAAGCAAGGAGGGATGGCACGGGGACGGCGACGGACGAAAAGGGCCCGACGACTGGACACGAGACGCGGCGTGCGCCGGCACGCGGCCCGCGACACGAGCAGTGGCAGTGAGTGAGTCCGGAACCCGCGGAAGCCCTACAATGACTGATTCGGCCAGTGGCCGTTTATTCAAAACCACACGTAACGGACACGCGTGCACACGTGATTGGCTCCTTTCACTCACGTGTGCCGTTACATGACGACATCTGTTGATCAATCAACAAACCAAGGCGCACACACAGTGCGCGTGCACATGACGGATTGCGCCACTACACCACAGTCTCCCGGAAGCACTGATGTGACGTCACGGCTTCCCCGTCTGCCCTCCATTTCTTTTTCGTCGCGCCGCCATATTGGGCGAATGGAATGCATGAATGGAAGCATCGGTATAATACCAAATACCGTCGAGCCGCCGAAGAGGCCTGGACGCCGTCCCCGAACTGGGCTTTCTGCGACGGCAAGCTTGCGGATTCCATGGACTAGGAAGCATGGACGCCGCTCCTTGGAGTGGCAGGTCCGCAACGTCGAAGACGCTGTAGCACAGGTGGCTTCTGCCGTCAGGCTTTGTTTATGACGACTGCGCCATTGCGAGGAAGAGAGACAAAAGACAGCATCCTTGCTGCGGGCCGGCTGTTCTTATTCTGACTTCATTCTCCTCGTTCTCGCAGTAGCCTAGCGCGCGCCTGCGGCCCAGTGGCGCTGTCATCCTTATACTAGATAGTTTCCCGTCACTCGGGTGCGCTTTGCGCAAGGCAGCAGTTACATCGTAATGGGGCGGTAACATGAAAACAGAAATAAAGGATCACGCGTGGCAATACGAATTCATTGTGACTCGTTTCGGGCTGTGCAATGCACTTGCAACATTTGAACACATGATCGACATCTTTCGCGGCTTCATGTGGCAGACGCATCTTTGCTACCTGGGTGGTACTATCAGACGACTTTCCAACCCATCTACGACAGGTCGAAGCTGTGGTCACTGGCCTCAGCTCTAATGGCCTACAGATAAACCTAAAGAAAGAGGTATATCTCTGGTGCACTACAGCTGCCTATTCTGGGCCCTGTCTAATTGCGAGATGGCGTCCTTCCGGATCCCACGACACTTGGTGCTGTTGCTGCGTTTCCTAAACTGACAATGAAATACCTTCGCAGCTTTCTAACCTTTGATTTTTTTTTATTTTGGACGTTTCATGCGCAGCTTCCCCCCCCAATTATAGCGCCTTTGACTGACTTCCGCAGCAGCTGCGACCTTTGAGCGAAGTCACCAGCATCTGGCGATGCATCAAGCAATCTCCGATGCAGTCTTACAACGCCTCCAATCTTGCAACATTTCGATCTGCTCACCCCAAACGAGAGAGAGAGAGAGGGAGGAGGTTAGTATGACAGAATAGCTCAGAGCCCCAAATGAAATTCACAAGGACACTAGCGGTGTCGGCTTTGGCACTCTGCTTGCCCAGCGCAAACGTGAGTTTGACGAGTTAGTCGTTGCGTATGCGAGCGATGCACCTACCACATCAAGCTCGATAATACATAAAATACAGATGAACCCTGAATCGCCCCCCCCCTCTCCTGTGAAAAAAAAAATCCTAGCTACGGCCCTCTTGTCGATCTACGACGCGTTCTCGCTCGCCGTCACCGACATGCCTGTGGAGCGGCACAAGGACCCCTCCACTGCTTCCCTTATTGTCTTATTGCGTTAAGAAACGTCCTCTACCGTCCCTCGCGAAATAAGCCGTCAAAGACACCATTTCATTCTTCCCGACAGTTTCTCTACCATCGCAACTACCTCTGTGACGTACTCAAATGGCTCTTATTCCGCGCCATCTACGTGAAGACATATGCGCCACCTTAAACGCCGACTCATAGTGTGCACATGCCGAAGTGTTGAAGACATGCACTTCCTCCGTATCTCCTACTATCAACGCAGAATGTACCGCTTCGTCCACCGCTACATCCGTTGCGTCGCGCACCACAGCAAGAATCCCCGTTTCCATTTCCCGATCCATAACAACGGACTTGCTCTCTCCGCCCCTTGGACTACACCGGCGTTGATTTGTATGGACCCCTTCCCATCACTCCTGCTGCCAATCGATACATAATAGTTGTCATCGATCATACGTTAACAGAGACTTATCCTTGCCATCTGCAACGGCTAGCAATGTTGCCTCTCATTGAACACCACGTCATTCTTCAGCACGCCGCACTACGTGAGCCGCGCATCGACCGAAGGGCGCGTATTTCTGTCGGACGCCGTCAAACAAATATATAGAGGAACTCAATGTATTTCACCAGACCATCACACCTTACGAATGGTTCAACATAAAACGAATAGTTTAACAAAAATATTTAATCGAACATCAGGTGATATGCAGACAATGTGCGTCACTTCCGATTACTAAGACTGAGATCGTGTCCTTCCCTTTTTGACGCACGCCCAAAACACTTCAACGCAGACTACGACTGGACTCTCTCCTTACTTCTAGCTATGAGGACTCGAGCCCTCCTTCACGTTATGCGCATACCTCCTTGCCACGGTTATGTGACTGTGTCGATGGCAGTTTCCCAAGCCGCTATGCACGCTGAAAAGGATCGCCAGAGAGCCCGATCTCACGCCACTGCTGGTGAGCAGCGTGAAATATACCATCGAGACGTCTCGAAGCCTTTTAACGTCGTATACCCGCGACTGACTTGTGTGGCTATGGACGCCTTGAACTATCCCCGGTTGGTCAACGAAACTTCTTCTGCGAAGTTTCTGCGTTTCTAACGTTGTTATTTATCCGGTCTTAGCATACCATTCAGGCATTTCTTGGTTTGGCCTACGTATTTTCAGCATCATACCAACTTTAGAAGGCAGAGAAGGCCACCTTGCGATTCATTGCCGTGATTGTCAATGTATTTCTGACTTTAGCGCCTGCTCGGTTGTCGCCAGAAGCCACGATAAATCGATAAGATGAATCGTTGATGCCAAGAAAATCATCGAAGCAGACGATGAGTGCGTTAATGTTGCTTCCATTTTACTATCACCTAAAGAATTGTGTAACTTGAATGCGACTGCGCATCGCGGACCTGTGACAGCGCGTGGTGTGTATATATACTGTGCTCTTTTCGAAATAAACATTGTTGGAAGTGGCCACATATTGCAGAGCTGCGCGAAAAAACACTGACAAAGTAGAGTACACAAGACGGGCGCAAAGTTCAGCAGTAAAACGGAAGGCCAAAGCAGCTCGATATGAATAAATATCAGCCTGACACGTGCTCATACAAAACAAGAACAGCGAAAAAGGCTACCTTTTCAAAAGACTGCAGTGAAAACGCCAAACAACAAACAGTTGACGATAATGATATGTAGTATAAGAACCATCGGCAAAGGCCTGCACAGTGACTGCAAACTGGAAAATACGAACTGTCCAACCGGACCACTAGTTGTAATTAAACAAAACCATCTAAAAATTGCAGCTCCTTCGGAAGCAAGGTCAGCGAAAGCATGCTCCCGCATGCCTTCGCTGACTTCGCTGGAAGTGGCGCTCTGTGTGTCTCTCCCGCTGTCCGTAGTAGTCGTCGCGCCTTACACATGAAATATGCTAAACCAACACGCCAGTCTGCCATTCCTACATAGTTTATCGTTCCATAAAAAGCGCTGATGATCACCTATCGCTCCAGAGTGACTTCGATCGCATTGACAACTGGTATAAAATATGGCTATTAACTCTTAACATTTCAAAATATGAAATAATGGAAATCAGTTCGATCACTCTTTCCGACCCCAGTTAGAGTACGCGTCATCCATCTGGTATCCTCACAACAATATATATATATATATATATATATATATATATATATATATATATAAATATATATATATATATATATATATATATATATATATTTCTATCAAGAGAGCGATACCTTCACTGACACTAACTTTCACGTGTGATTTTTCATATACAGATAGAACATTTGCCAAATAGTGTTTAATAACATAGAAAAAACATTCAGTTTTGCGCAGCATACACTGAAACAACACATATGCGTGTTATGCATGTAATAGGTTTACACGTAACGCTCTTTATGCCTTATTAGACAACTTAACGCATGCATACAATCATGTCGACGGCTGCCTCCCCTGTAGTATATATTTTTATCATTCGATAAAATTTTCTTAATGTCTAAACGCTGCTCACTAATAATTGCGTTTTTAAAAACGAAGCAAATCTTAGAAAAATTCCGCAGATCCCAAGTACCATGGGAATTGATCTTATGCGAAGCATGCGGAGGTAAGGTGACTGGGTAGTAGGTAGGTACTAAACTTTATTAAAGTCCTGAAGAAGTCATCCCCCAGTTTTCATTGGGGGAGGACCGGGGGCCCCTCCCACGTCGGGACGGGAAGACCAAGCCTCAACGCCGCGTCGTGGGCCTTCTGGACTGCCTGGAGTTGTTGGAACCAGTCGTGGCTCTTGAGCAGCGAATAAAAAGTGTCTTGCGAAATCTCTTCATCCGTGTGGCGCTGAAAAAAGGGGCACTCCCAGAGCATGTGGTTAAAATCGCTGTATCCGCCACAGTCGGGACACGAAGGGGAGACCTCCGTGAAACGACTGTAGATCGAAAGGCTGGGATACGAGTGCGTTTGCAGTAACCTAAGCGTAACCGCTTGTGGACGTGATAGGTTTCGGTGGGGCAAGGGAAATGCCCTGCAAGCAAGTTGATAATGGTTTGTGACTTCGTTAAAGGTGGATAGTATGTCCCTAAAGTGGGGGGTTCCATCTCCGCCACCACCGGACCAGACCCGTCGCGGGCCCCGCCCGCTCCGGCCTCGGAGAGCCCGGCGCGGCAAGCGAGACCTCGCGCTCGAGCATGGGCCAATTCGTTGGCGTTGACAAGCCCCCCCCCCCCACTTTCGACCCCACGTGGGCCGGGAACCAGGTGATGGTGTGATGATCAAGAACTTTTCCTTCGAGTATCTTGGCGACTTCCCTACAGACGGCGCCAGAGGCGAATGCCCTGGCTGCCGACCTCGAGTCTGTGTAGACTTCCGTTTTGCTCGGATCTAAGGGGGCTAATGCTATGGCTAGCTGTTCTGCCTTGACAGAGGACGAGGTAACGATCGACACGGCCGAAAGGACCCGGCCCTTGGTGTCAACGGAGACGACCGCAAAGCGGGAAGTGTGGCCAGCGGAAGACTGATATTGAGCAGCATCGACGAAACACGCGTCGGACGCGTGTGCGTGTGCATGTGACAGGAGCGCAGAGGCCCTCGCCAACCTTCTGCCGGTATTATGTCCTGGGTGTACGTTCCTCGGCATCGGAGCAACCATAATGTAAGATCTCGTGCGTTCGGGCAGCTGCGTGTCTCGTTCCAGCGCAGAAGTTGGATTAAGATGAACGCCTGCAAGAATTTTTCGCCCTGCGATGGTGGACGAAAGTCTTGCAAGCTGTGCTGTCTGCTGCGCTTCTATGACTTCCTCTATGGTGTTGTGAACACATAGGCTCGCGAGGCTCTCGGTGCTGGTACGCATCGGGAGCCCAAAGACTCTCTTTATGCTCTTGCGAATGAGCGTGTTCAGTTTGGATCTCTCGTGAACTTGCCATTTGTGCATAGGTGCGACATAGTTTACACGACTCATTAGGAACGCATGATAAACTCTGAGGAGGTTGTCTTTGTTGGGACGCGTGTACGCGCGGGAGAAGCAGACACGACCGCGCGGTGTGGATCCCAAACATCAACTGGTTTTATTCAGGTTCTCTGCAGGTTCCGGAGAGCAGCGGAGGGTGGCGCTGCCTGGCGGCTTGGCTTGGCTTGGCTGCCGCCACAGCACTCCCCCCTAGTGAGTTGCCGAACGGAGTTAAAGGTCCAGGCGAGTGGGTGCTCTTGATAGCCGCCCGCTGTGCGTCAGCCGGGAGGGCACCTCGTGGACTTGGGCTGGCATTGAAGCTGGGGGTCCTGGCGATGATTCCCTTAGTGGAGGCAACACGGCGTCGTCACGGTCCATGTGTGCTGGCTTGATGCGGTCCAACGACACGACCTCCTCACGGCCGTTTCTCTTGATTGTGAATTGTTTGTTGCCACGGCGGAGGACTTGAAACGGCCCATCATAGGGTGGCTGAAGAGGTCGCCGAACCGCGTCATGTCGTACAAACACATATGGGCACGATGTGAGCTGTGGGTCGACGTGCACCACACGCGACCCTGGGGGCCGTGGAGGTACCGCGCGCAGTTTGCTCATGACGTTGCGTAGGCGAAGTGCATAGTCGCTGCAAGCTATGGATGCCTCCTCTGAGCCGCGCGCAAAGAGCTCTCCCGGCAGCCTGAGTGTCGTGCCGCAGACCAGCTCAGCGGCGCTGCAGCCAATGTCCTCTGTCAAGGTGGACCTTATACCCAAAAGAACGAGTGGGAGGGCCTCCACCCAGTTGTGTTCCTCGGTTGCCGTGAGCGCAGCCTTCAGCTGGCGGTGAAAGCGCTCCACCATGCCGTTGCTCATGGGGTGGTACGCTGTCGTGCGCATGCGTGAGGTGCCCATGAGCTGACTGATGGCAGCGAAAAGGGCTGATTCGAATTGTCGGCCGCGGTCTGTTATCGTGGAGGGCACACCGAAACGGGCTACCCAGTGGTACAGGAAAGCACTCGCAACCGTCTCGGCAGTGATGTCCGCGATAGGAATGGCCTCCGCCCAGCGGGTGAACCTGTCGACACAGGTCAGCAGGTAAGCCTGTCCGTGGCAGGGTGGCAGTGGGCCGACGATGTCCAGGTGGACATGATCAAAGCGAGAATCCGGAGTGGGGAGTGTTCCCAGTGCTGTCGAGGTATGGCGTTGTATCTTAGAGCGCTGGCAAGCTACACATTCGCGTGCCCAGCGTCGGACGTCCCGATTTACGCCCGGCCAGACAAATCTTGCCGTCACCAGTCTTTGGGTGGCTCTAATACCCGGATGAGACAGTCTGTGCAAGGACTCGAACACGTGGCGACGGAGGCTCGCGGGCACGAACGGGCGAGTTCTACTGACGCTTGTGTCACAGCAAACCTTGTCCTCGGATCCGGGAACTGGGATCCACTCAAGATTCAGGGCAGTGGTCGCGGTCAACAGGTGTTTCAGTTCGTCATCTTCACGTTCGAGCGGCTGCCAAAGCGGGAAGATCAACCTGTAGTGTGGGCATGATGGCGTTCACAGGATTCCGTGAGAGGGCGTCCGCTACCTCGTTGTCGCCGCCTTTGACGTGGCGGATATCAGTCGTGAACTCTGATATATAGGACATTTGGCGCCGTTCACGTGCTGTGTGCGTTCCACCGTCGGAGCTTAGCGAGCGCAACGTGCATAAGTAAGCGGCTTGTGGTCGGTGAGGACGAAAAACTCTACACCTTCCAGGAAATGGCGAAAATGTCGTATGACAGCGTACACGGCCAGCAGTTCTCTCCCGAAGGTGCTGTAGCGGCGCTCGGTAGGTGTTAGCTTCCTCGAAAAGAAGGAAATCGGGCGCCAGATTCCCCCCAACGAGCTGCTGTAATACAGCCCCGACGGCTGTATCGGAGGCATCCACCATTACGCTCTGCGGGACACCGGACCTGGGGTATTCAAGCAGTGCGGCGTTTGCCAAAGCGTCCTTGACCTCACAGAAGGCTTCTTTTGCTTCTTGAGACCAGGAGAGGGTGTCTGAACCATTCCGTGAAGTGGCCAGCAGGTCGTGGAGAGGTTGAAGGATCTGGGCGCAGCGGGGAATGAAACGGCGGTAGAAGTTTACCAAACCCAGAAATTCCCGGAGCTGGCGCTTGGCGGTCGGCTGCGGAAATCCTTGCACGGCTTCAACCTTGTTGGGTTGAGGAAGAACTCCTGAGGCGGAGATGACGTGTCCAAGAAATGAGAGCTGCCGCACACCAAGCTCGCATTTGGCCATGTTCACGACCACGCCATGCTCCACTAAGCGCTGGAAGACGATGCGCAGATGATTCACGTGCTCTTCCGGAGTGCTGCTGGCGATTAGCAAGTCGTCAAGATAGGCGTGGCAGAAGCTGAGGCCGCGTATAGCACCGTCCATGAACCGCTGGAATGTCTGACCCGCGTTTCGGAGTCCGAATGGCATTCGGAGGAATTCGAAAAGTCCGAAAGGCGTTGCGATGGCGGTCTTCGGGACGTCCTCCGGGGCAACGGGAATCTGATGGTATGCCCGCACCAGATCGATCTTCGAGAAGATAGTGGCACCGTGAAGCCTCGTCGTGACATCGTGTATGTGTGGTACCGGGTATCTGTCTGGAGTCGTTACCTGGTTCAGCGCCCTATAGTCCCCGCATGGTCGCCAGTCTCCCGGCGTTGACTTTGGCACCATATGAAGTGGAGATGCCCAGGCGCTCGACGAGGGTGTGATGATCCCTAGCTCCATCATGTGTTCAAATTCCTGTCGCGCGACCTTCAACTTCTCTGGAGGCAAACGGCGAGGCCGCGCGTGCACGGGTGGGCCGCTGGTGGCGATGTAGTGGCGTACCTCGTGCTTCACCGCGGCGCTGGCTGGCGGCTGCCTCGTCAACTCGGGAAAATCCTGCAGAATGCGAGTAAAACGTTCTGCACCGGACGGCCCGAGCAGAGTGGGGCTCAGCGGAGGGTGGGGCGATGGATTGCCTTGCACAGTTGCCTGCGACACGGGATCGTGAAGGCGGCGGTTGCGCACGTCGACGAGAAGGCCGAAATGCCGAAGAAAGTCCGCACCCAAGATGGCGAACTTCACTGCTGCCACGATGAAAATCCACCGGAACGTTCTGTTCAAGCCTAAATCGAGTGGCAGCGAGCGATGTCCGTAGGTGGCGATGGTTGTGTTGTTGACCGCCTGAAGGGGGGGACGCACTGGGGACACGGCGATCGGTGGACCCAACCGGCAACACGCTCACCTCAGCGCCGGTGTCCACGAGGAATCGAAGGCCACTGTCGCGGTCGGTGAGGAAAAACACTGATGGACGACGTTCGGGGGCCTCTGTGACACTGGTCGTCCTCAGTGCCGGCCGCTCCCGTTTCCCGCATAGTCGCAAGGAGGAATGCATTTGCGAGCAGCATTGCCATGCTTCCTGTGATACCAGCAGATTCTCTGTTGCGCTGCTGGGCGCTGGCGCTCCTCGGGAGTGCTGCGGGCCTGCATCGCTGCGACGGTATCGGCGAGGCGGGATATCTGCTCCCGGATGTCATGCAGCGTGGTCGTAGGTGCGCCGCCGGCGATGTCTGGCTGTAGCGCCGCGACGGACGGCGGAGCGACCGCCAGCACCGAGTCCGCGAGCTCGGCGAGTTGAGACAGGCGTTTGTCGGCAGCCGAGGCGAGGACCATGCGCACGTTGACCGGAAGTCGCTGTAGGAACAGCTCGCGAAGCAGTCTGCTGTCGGCATCGGTGGTGGCTGCGCCGACCGTGTGCAACAGCTGCCTCATGTGGCGCAACAATTGGCTGGGCGTCCGGTCCCCGAGCTCGGTGTCGTGCAGTAGCTGCTGCAGTCGCTGAGGCTCCGACGGCGTGAGGCGTCTGATGAGCAGCTGTTTGAGCGCCGTGTACGCGTTCTCTGCAGGTGGAGCGACCAGCAGATCACGTATTTCGCTCGCTATTGCCGGTGGGAGGCTAGCGACCACGTGGTGGTACTTGGTTAGCTCAGCGGCAATACGACGAGCGGTGAATTGGGACTCCACCCTGCAGGAACCATAGCTGCGGGTCCGCTGTCCAAAACGGCGGGAGCCTGATGTCGACGGCGGAGATGGCCGGTGCGTCAGGGGGAGTCTCCATGGCGTCGATCGCTTGAAAAAGGCGGTAAGCCTCGTCCGGGTCACCACTGTTGGGACGCGTGTACGCGCGGGAGAAGCAGACACGACCGCGCGGTGTGGATCCCAAACATCAACTGGTTTTATTCAGGTTCTCTGCAGGTTCCGGAGAGCAGCGGAGGGTGGCGCTGCCTGGCGGCTTGGCTTGGCTTGGCTGCCGCCACATCTTCTTTAAGACCTCCTCTATTGTTGGATACCCTGGAGATTAGCCTGAGTACTCCCTCCGCGTGCGAAGTGAGTTTGTTGATGGTGCGACCGTTGTGCCCGTTGGCCTCGATTATCATGCCTAAAACCCGGATGGAGTCAACCCTCGGGATTCTGTGCCCTGTTGCCGTGTTTAGTCTGATATCAACTTCCTCTAAGGGCTTCCAATTTCTTGGCTTGGGACCCCTTCTGGTGGGCCAATACAGGAGGAGTTCAGATTTGGACGTCGACAATTTGAGCCCCATTTTCTGTATGTGAGTGACAACGCAGTCAACTGACTCCTGTAGAGATCGTTCGAAGTGTCCGTCCGAACCACCAGCGCACCAGACGGTGATGTCGTCAGCGTAAATGGCGCTTCCGATACCGCCCAGATGTTCTAGCTCGGTCGTAAGCTCACACATGGCAATATTGAATAGAAGCGGCGAAACGACCGACCCCTGTGGCGTGCCGACGGGACCTAGCTCGTAAAGATCTGATTTGATATTACCGAGTTTGATGGTCGCTCTTCTATCTTTTAGGAAAGAACTAACAAAATTGTGAAACTTCTCACCAAGGTTGAGACGTGAGATGCAGTTCAAAATGTGATGATGGCCTACATTGTCAAAGGCTTTTTTCGAGGTCAAGCCCCAGGATGGCCCTGATATCCCTAGTTTCCTGATCGATAATGTTGTGCTTAAGAAGCAGCATGACGTCCTGCGTAGATAGGGGCGGTCTAAAGCCGAACATGTTACCTGGGAATAATCCCTCGTCCTCTATGTGTTTTGAGATTCTGTCATTGATCACATGCTCAACTACCTTCCCTAGGCAGGACGTGAGGGATATGGGCCGTAAGTTTTCCAAACTTGGGTTGCGTCCTGGTTTCGGGATGAGAATGACTGAGGCTATTTTCCATTTGTCAGGGAAGACCCCAGACTCCCAGATGTGGTTCACCTCCTCGGTGATAATCTTAATCGACTTATCATCGAGATTGCGAAGCATTTTATTCGTTATTCCGTCGGGTCCTGGAGCTGACATTCCGTTTAGGTTGAACAGCACATTTCGGACGTCTGTTTCTTGAAAAGGTTTGTCCAGCGCGGCTGCCGGTATTCCCTTATAGTTTGGATAGTCTTTTGCAGGACCAGCTGTATCCCCTGCCAGGTGCAAGTACTTCCTGGCCAACGACCCCACAATCTCCGCCTCGGAACCTTTATTTCTCTTCGCGTGGAGAATCTTATCCACCGCGTGACCCTCACAGGACTTTGACTTGTCCCCACGAAGTAAATGCCTGAGAAGATTCCATTTTCCTCCCATTCTCATCTGCCCGTCCACCTTGTTACAGACCTCGTCCCAATGTTGTTTTTCTAGCGTTTGACAGTGTTCGGCAATCTTTCGGTTCAATTCCGCGATGCATTTTCGAAGCCTTCGGTTAAGCCTCTGGGTTTTCCATCTGGAAAGTAGAGCCTCTTTGGCCTCTATGAGATGAGCTAGTCTGCTATCCATTTTGGGAACTTCAAGGCTTGTTTGGATCGACTTGGTGGACGTTTCGACGTCCCGGATGGCCTGGGATATCCATTCGTCAAAGTCATTCAGGCCGTTGTCTTCAGCTCTCTCAGATCTGATTTTGCGAAACAGATCCCAATCCGTGAACTGGGTTGTAATTTTTTTTATTAAGCGAAACGTTATGAAATGCCGCTCAAGATACGTACAAATGTTGTACGCACAGACATATGCTGAATAGTCGCATATGTTTCATATAACTAGTTGTTTACAGTTTCGTAACGATGCGAACAGCAACATGGCTATCACCAACACCAGAAGCAGTCAGCTGATATGTAGTGCTTGTGCTTGCGAGAATGGTAGCCCTGGATATTGCTACGTAGACGAACTACAGTGGATGGCGCTTAAGTATACGATTGACGTTAACCCGACATGACTGCTTCATCATAGGAGTACATATGTAATGCTTTGAATATTAGATAGCCAGCACTGCAAAAACAACTGACGTTTCACCAACTTTACGCCTGCATAGGGTCTTTTTCCAAATCAGTTTCGAGACCTGACGTGGCTATGTGGTAGAATGCTTGATTGCCACTCAGATTTCTTGGGTGCGATTCCTGCTGTACCTCGGATTTGTATTCTTTGCATTCGTCGGATTAACGCTGTCTTTGTCAGTTTTTCTTTACGCTCTCGCATTTAAATTACCAATGTCTGTCCTCGCCGTTCCTGGGTAGATATAAATTGTGAAACACCTGTGGCGCATACCCGCATACTGCGGCCCGTGCTGTACGGGTATGAGCCACACGTGTCCGGAGAAATGTGTTTGACGACGTACGGGACCGCGTTTTCACGTTATTCAAGTCACGACCAGCCAGACATATTCCTCAAATCTTCTTACCCACCCATACTAACTTTGGCCGACCTCATGTTAAGGAGGCAATCACGAGAGCACCCAGACGTAGGCGGCTAGATAGATAGATAGATAGATAGATATATAGATATATGGATAGATAGATAGATAGATAGATAGATAGATAGATAGACAGAGAGACAGACACGTAGATAGAAACGACAAAGTGTAGTGCTTGCAGTACGCAAGAAAATGCTTCGCATTTAAAAGCGAAGGTACTTTCAGCGATTCTATAACTACCTATCTATCCATCTAGCCGCATATGGGTGTTCTCGTCATCATGTCCTTACTTTCGCATAGACCGAAATCGGCATAGGAGGTCGTGAGAGTATGAGGATCATTACTCGTGACATTACTCGTCCCGCGTCCGGCCACTTTCATGAAGTAGGGAAGTACCCATTATGCGAACAAGAACACTGTAGTAATATGAAGGCCGTCAATCACTACCACAGTCATCAGAGTCATGGCCGAGAGCACAGAGAGGCTGCTTAGCAATGGCTAGGGTGTCTGTCGCCCAGTTTGACCCCATTCCTTGATCTTGCCCGCATGTGTTTGGAGGGGGCTTAGTCCGTCCCTCCTTCCCGCGTCCCACACCACCACAGCGCATGCGCGTCCCCTCCCCCCTCTCTCTCCTACGCTCACCCTCTTTTTCTCCTCTAGGAATCCTCTACTCTACGGAGCGGCCCCCGCGTCCCACACCCCCCCACAGCGCATGCGCGTCCCCTCCCTTATCCTCTCCTACGCTGACCCCCTTTCTCTACTCTAGGAATCATCTACTTAACGCAGCGGCACCCGCGTCCCACATCCCCACAGCGCAAGCGCATCCTCTCTCCCTCTCTCCTCTAGGAATCCTCCACTCTACGGAGCGGCTCCCGCGTCCCAAACCCCCACAGCGCATGCACGTCCCCTCCCCCTCTCTCTTCTCTCCAACGGTCCCCCCCGTCCTCTCGTCTAGGAAACCTCTATGGAGCGGCGCGCACGACAGGTGGTGTGACAGCTGCATACTCCACTTGGGGCGCCACGGTAGTTCCTTGTTATGAAAATGATGGAGCGCGCGCACCTCATTCTCTCTCCTGTGCAGCGCCGCGATGAGCGCCCGCACCGCTGCCGTGAAATGAGAGCGGCGAAGTTCCTCCCGCTCAAGCTAATTATCTCCCCGCTGCTTCGCATCCACAGATGGTTCCCTTTAGCGGGAGATGGGGAATTTTTTTTACACTCTCAGTGGGATGGCACACAAATGGAAAGTGTGCGTGTTTTTTTTAGATGCGAAGCATCTTATGCTCGGCGCTCTGTCCGTCCCTCCCGCGTCCCGCGTCCCCCCGTTCCGCGTCCCGCGTCCGGCCACTTTCATGAAGTAGGGAAGCACCCATTATGCGAACCAGAACACTGTAGTAATATTGCAACGTGCCCTTAAAGGGGCCCTGCAACACTTTTTGAGCATGCTCAGAAAACGCTGCCGATCGGTAGTCCAGGCTCTCGAGAACACGCGAGCCAAATATTATAGCGCAGCACGCGGCGTGGAATTCACAATAAATTCTCAAAGTCAGCCAGAAATTGCTTTCTCTTCTCTCGACAAATGACGTTGCGTACCCAAAAATCACTCGTCACCGACGAGAGATTTTTTTTGTATCAGCCATTGGCTGATTTGAGCATGGCGCGCTCGGTAGTTACAGAGGCCGCCGCGGGAGGCCGCGACTTGTCCACGCGTGCGCGCGCGATCGTAGTGAAAATTCGCGTATTCAAACAAAAAAAGAAAGAGAAAAAGCGCTCAAGGTCACGAGGCGCGCGTGACGTATTTTCTTTCCCCGTGCCATCCCTCCCTGCTTAGCTTCCAGCGCTTTCGACGGGACGAGAGAAGAGAGAATGCAATTGCAGCGTGCGAGAAATTTTTGTAACTCCACTCGTACTGGACGGATTCCAAAAATGTTTGCGGCAATGAATTCGTGAGGCAATAAGCCCCTTTAGTGAATCCATTCCATGGCTACTTGGAAAAGTGTTGCAGGGCCCCTTTAAGACACCATGGTTTAAAGGAAGCGGCGCTGGAACTTCTTATCGGCTTATCCGCTTCAACCCCGTTCCTACTCGCTATCGCTCGTTATGAAACGTAGCTGTTCGTGAGCCTGATGCCCGCATGTGACGTGAGGATAAGATAGCGGATTGCTGCATACGCCCCCCCAGACAAACCAAGGTATATGTAAACTGGTAGCGAAGCTTCCATAGACGCCCATACGTTCAGAAAATGGCGGCTCTTAAGCTGCTCATGGGGCTTAGCGCCATCTGTGTGAGGGGGGAACACTTCCGGCGGAACAAAAAAATAAGCCGGATGTGACGCAAGATTCAATAAATAAGTGACGTCATTTTGGTGGCACTGGCGCGAAATTTGACTTAAAATCACTTCAGGCCTTTGATCATTGAGGGCTCACGTCATTGCCATCCGACGCGAGTTGTCGAGTGTGCTCCTAGTCAACGCCGGCTCAACTAGTAGAGACTCGTGACTAGAGCATAACGCTGTATGAATCGCCTTGGTGTTGCTGAAAAATCTTGCATTTTCTCTGAAGCTTTATGCTGCATTCTTGTCTTGCTGTACTAAAGCAATAAGTTGATTACCTTGATTGTATTTTTTTCTGCCATGGGATACAGAGCCCAAAATGACACTCGACCACACTTGGCTGCCATCAGCCCTCCCCCCGTCCCCGTAATAAATTGCTGCCGACGCCACTGCTCCGTTGTTAAATTGCGTCGCACATACGCAGGCCGCCCTCGTGCCTTAAGTATAAATCAAGGTCATATAATACTTGCGTGGTTTGTGTGCTTCAGTTCTAAGAGAAGAAATATAACATCTAGTCACAATCATGATATTTCAATTTATTACTGGATCAACATAATACAACTTTATTATACTGTACAAAATCAGCAACAAGCATAAAAATAAGTACAACATGCGTACGGACACTAAATACATTATGATCTCCTTTAGCCACCGATAAACTGACCTTACCCGTGACACATAGCATCAAGCGTCAATGAAAGTTTCAACAGCGGAACTACTCTCAAACAAGAGAAAATAACTAGCGCATTATTGCCAACGTGGGAGATTCCCACTGCGCACGTCTCTCAGGACTCTAAATAAAGGTTCACCATCCAGCCATCCATTGCCTTAACAATCTAAATATGGAGCCAACTGAAGGGGCACATCTCAAAAATTACAACTTTGCTTGTGTAAGTGCGACCAATATATACCATTTTGACATTTTCCACCAACAGGTCGTTAGGTATGAACGTTTCTAGTTAACATTCAGGGTGGTTAACTTTTTTGCTGTTAATATAGTTATATTCACATGCTTTCCAAGCAAAGCAGCGTGCTTTGAACATCTTATAAGTCTTATTACACCACCTATGTCTGAGGGTCGCAGGAAAAGAAGCAAGCCAACGCGCCAGCACAACTTTGCTAATCTGACGTCGTGCGTACAGAGAGATCTAAAATGGCTGTAAATATTTCGCAATAAAACGTACATGACAAAAATACTAGTGTGTCTTGTTCCAGAAGGTAGGCGAGCAAGCCCCGACTAAATAAGCAGCCTCAGATCGTCGTTTTTTGCATGTGTTACCCCGTTTTTTTTTTCTTTCTTTTTTCTCCATTAATGACATTCGTGCCGTATAAAAAAGGGGCGCATGAAGCGTGATGTGCGTTATTCAACGATTTCGCACGCACTCACGAGCGCAAGAAAAGGAATAAACCATGGCGACACTCGCCGATAAAGGCATTCAAGAATAAATGTGAGATACATGATGTCATCCGGGGCATACGCGCTCAAATTCAGATCTCACTCAAACACACGTAGGACGAGCGTCTGGTCCGGGCGTTCTGTTAATCTTACAACGTCGCCCTGGCACTCCCACCCTCTACTGCAAACGATCGACTGTATGCCCTAGGAGTTCACAATACTACACAGGAAACCCTACAAACTAAGAGAATTGCCTATCAAGTTCAGCTCAATCACAGAGAGTAAGGGACATCATTACCAGCCTCAATATTTCGCATTTGGTGACAGTCCAAGATCGCCAGATACCCCGAATGGCATACGCTCCCGCATCGATAGTCAACCGCTCATCCTCACAAAGAATCATTCTCCCCGCTCACGAACACGATTGGTGCGCACTTCAAGCGGCATAGTTATCAAAAACATGGGATCACTAGCCAACTGCTTTCCATGTTGATTGTGCAGGACTGCACGTCTTTACAGCTGCAGCCTTATTGGCTGCAATTCGCCTTCTTAATGACCAGAAAATATCATATTCCGAGTGGCTGCCATGGTAGAAGAAGCAATCGCCCTTGCCATCTGCACTAAGTCCCAAGCCCACATCCTCACGAACTCGCAAGAGGCCTGTCGACATGCATGGTAGCGTTTGCAAACAGGCTACCCAGATCATAAGTTCTCCTTTCCCCTCCCCGAATATTATGAGGCCCATCTCCATGGTTCCTACCATCAGAGACTCGCCGAAGGGAATGTCGCTGCACGTGCGCTGGCCCGTGAATCACTTTACTAGGTGACCCACTACGGTAGTCTAGTGGTTATGGTGCTCGACTGCTGAACCGCAGGTCGCGGGATCGACTACCGGCCACGGCGACTGCATTTTCGATAGAGGAGAAAATGCTCGAGGCCCGCGAGCTTACACTTAGGTGTACGTTAAAGAGCCCCAGGTGGTCGAAATTTCCGGAGCCTTCCACCACGGCATCTCTCATAATCATATCGTGGTTATGGGACGTTAAACTCCAACAATTATAATTAATTTTACTGGGCGCTCCACTCTGCTGTCGACCGTACACCTGTGGCGGCCTCGGGCTCAACCACCGCCACCCCCCTGAGGCACCAACTACATGTCACGACACCCACCTCTCAGTGGTGCAGGGTTACGGTGCTCGGCGGCTGGCACGCTTGGAAAATGCATTGAGAAAATAAATTCAGTCGCTGAGTCTTCGCGCTTGCTGCATAGCTTTATGCTTAAATTGTGCACATTGAAGCTCAGCATTTCTTTTTCTTGCAAACCAATGCAGCCTGACTCGAGCGAAGAGATGAAACAAGTGGTCATAAACTTCCTCATCACAAACGGTGAGCGTCCTTTCGACCTTCTCGCGAAGATGCATACACAGCGTATGTCCTACTCTGTTCGTAGAGAAAAGGCTCCCAATGGTGTTTTCGAAGACATTTTCACAGCCCTCAACAAAGGACACAAAAGGAGAGGAAGGCACTGAGAGACCTCCAAAGTCCGTTTCTGCAGCACCGTTTGCACTCAAATAAAGGAGAATTTGGTTACCCTCAGTTAACTCCGCACCTTCGACCCTGAGAACACAATTTTGGGCCTTTCCGACACACGAATGCGACCTCAAAAATTTTGCCGCAAGCCAACCCGCAAAATAAACTAGGTTATTTTGCTCAATGTCCGAGAGTTCTTCAGCGCAAGGGTCATCTGCGATCCCAAGCGAGACTATGTTTTCGGTACCAAGAGCCGGAGACGGCGCCGAAAGGTCTGTGGGGAGGGTCGCCAAGATCGATGTCATGTCCTCGGCGCAATTAGACCTCTCAGACAGCTTGAACAGGTTACTGACCAACAGATGTCTGAAAGCGGCCTGAAACTGACGAGCTGTGGTGTTGGCGTTAGCTCCTGATTTGGAACGTACAACCGAGAAGGTGTTTTCCAGCGCGTCTTGATTAAGCCTCCTTGTCAGCAGATATGCAAATCCATAATGAACGCTGAGATGGTCGCATAGCATTAGGATAGACCGCATTGTCAAACAAAACCCGCGCACACAGGGCGGTTGCCTCGGGCACCCAACTACTTGCATGTTCTCAAACAACGCAATGCATTCCTCCAGAAACTCTCTATGGACAGAGCCATTGCACATCGCAGATGCGTAAGGTGTTTTTGCCACTTTTTGAGAACTGTTGAGGCAGTCAAACAAGCGGTCTACCCTTTCGACAAACCGTGCAGTATGGATTGCTTCGGCGGGTAGCTGCTGAAAAGTCACCAACATGTACATCGCAGCTGCACAGTGGTTGCTAAAAACCTGTGCGGCCAACTTTACAGACATCTTTGATGCAAATGTTAGATTGAAGTGCTTGTCGCTCAGTCTTGGGATGGAACGAATTTCCCGCGCGCGGTCCTTTTCGTAAGTATCTCTTATGTAGTGGCTCTTCACAAGATGATTCCCTATTTTGAAATCATACTTAAAGAGCATGTTTCGCAAGCACTTAAGCAAGTGAGGAGCATCGAAAATGAAAAAGAGCCTCCGCCCGTCGATGTCTGTATAGGGCTGTTCGGTAGTCACAAGGCTTGCAAAAAGGGACACGTTTTGGCTTCCCTGGTCACAGACCACAGCCACTGGTTGCAAGCCAGCGTCACAAAGGGACTTGCAGCATTGAAAAAGCAGGTCCTTCAAAGCACTCGCAGGTGCCCCCCGATGCGCGAAAAAATAGCCAAGGGGTTGTTTCCACGCCGTTCGGATACCTTTAGCCATAAAGACAAGAGCCTTGTTACAAAGGTTATTTCCTTGAACACCATCATATTCTTCCAGGCCTTCGAATCTGTCATGGGATGGGTTGTACAAAAGCTCTCTCTTGATGTGCATTTCATCGAAAACAATGCAACAGGCTCTGTCACTCATGGAAAAGGTAGCCGCTCGTCTCTTTATAAGGTCGAAGATTTGCGGGAAGAACCCAACCCTTAACGGGACTCGCTTAAGCCACAACTGCAGAGATCGCACTGACGGCAGCCTTAGGAGTCGCCTACAGTACCTATAGCCCTTTGGGCTATGGAAGTAGAGTCCAAGGGCAAAGGATTTGTTTTGGCTCGACCAGCGGCGACCAAAGCGGCTCACGTTGTTCATCCTCAGCTGAGCCTCCACGAGTGCTGCAACAGCTGGAGACACGTGTGAGCGGACGCTTCGGACGACTTCCCCAAGGGTTAGGGCTTGACGCTGCCTCTGCAACCTTGCTTGCAGCCTCCGGTTTAAGTCCCGCTGTTTCCGCAGCTTCGCCTTCAGCTCCTTGGTTTTCCTCCGCACGTCGCGGTGACTCGTGCAGGGCACTGTGAGAGATGCGGGTTTTTTAAGGAGTACGCTTTGTAGATGTTCGACGCATAATAGGAGTCGTTAAGGAAATCATATGATAATGACCACTCTTCGTGACATCTTTCTGAGCTGTAAATGTAAACACTTCATAATATTTTACAGAAGCTTTGCAAAATGAAAAGGATCGGTGATTGCGCACATGCCGTTATGAACAAGTGCTCTATGATAGAAGGATCATTCGGTGGCAATGCAGTGTACTCTCTTTATTACCTTATACCTTACACAAACAATACCTCTAGAACATATAGGGTTACACAAGGATGGAGAAATGATTTTCCGGATGGTTATTTGTGCAAAATTAAGGCATATGAATTACCGTCCACCTGCTGGCTTTCACATTGTTGACTGACATAGAAGGGAACGTTTCAGCGTATTTCAGGATCGAAGTGGCCGCTTGACGAGTGATTCTGCGCGAATAGGCAGACCTGCCCGGTCTACATTTCATGTTGTAGGAGATTGTGCCCAGTGCAGTGAGGTTAAGTAAAATGAATATTTGTAGATACACAAACATCTAACATTGTATAGAATCATAGACTTCGTCGATAGACTATTTGTGGCGTGCACGTCGATATGCGCACAAATAGTCACAAAGTCACAGAAATTCCTTTTCTGTTATTGTATGTTTGGTGTGACATGAAATCTTTGCAAAAACAGTTATTTTTCTGAAAGACCACTTTTTAGTCGCGATATTTCACCATATTGCAAGGATAATTTTTGGGAGCTCTAGAGATATAGCCAATGGCAGGACATCGCATCATGAGGGGTTTTGTATTCCAATGAGTGATGCAATGATTTTCAGAACAAAGTTTTGTACTGGGGCGAAATGTTTTACCGTTGTTATGGCTTTTACTCTTGCCTCACATGTTTGTGAAAGAAGATGGCATGTTGACGTTCAAAATGACTCACTAATGCTCACCTTGGCTTAAAACTTCAGCAGCTACGCCAGTGACAGAGTTGATTGTTGGAGTCTGTGCAGCCGACGGAGCCTGTGGTAATGCGGCCTGTCGAGCCTCGTTAGCTCTGGCTTCTTGTACAGGAACTGCGTTGTCCACCAGCACGTTGTCCCGGTGTTCTGCGTATGAGGTAGATATAGTGCAATTTAGCATGTCGAACGAGGAAGAAAAGAAAATTAAAGGAAGAAGTGACGAGAGCACCGCAGAGATTACATCGGGCCAGTAGTTACCTAGGACTTCTTGGGGAGGTGCCAGGCATCCGTGTGATGGACGGGAGTACGTGTGGTCGCAATCATCCCTTGTTGCGCTGCACCCTGCAGTTTATTGAGCTTGAACTTATTGTCTGAGAACAGTGGTGTTTCCGCTCTATATACGTTGCTTAAGCTCCGAGAGGCAAGGTTACCTTCTGCTCCCGATAATTCCGTCTCGGAGGCGCTGCCTTCAGGAAGTCGGATGAATGTCGGCTCGAGAACCGACGGAACCTGTGGAGCCGCGTTCACTCTGGCCTCTTGTGCAGGAACGGTGTTTTCCACGAGAACGTTGTCCCGGTGTTCTGCGAATGAGGTAGATAACATGGTACAATTTAGCCGGTCGAACGAGGAAGAAAAGAAAACTAAAGGAAGGAGTGATGAGAGCACCCCAGAGATTACATCGGGCCAGAAGTTACCTGGGACTTCTTGGGAAGGTGCTACGCATCCATGTGATGGACGGGCGTAGGTGTGGTCGCAATGACCCTCCGTTGCGCACCACCCTGCAGTTTCTTTATTGGGAAGGGGGGGGGGGGTGGCTTATTGCAGGATAGTAGTCATGTTTTCAATCTTTATAAGCTGTCTTCGCTTCAAAAAGCAAGGTTACCTGCTAAACTGGATACTTTCCGCGCGGCCGTCTCATTCGCTTGGCAGCCCGTGGACAAGGCGTTTTCTGGGAGGTACGAGTTCACGTAGCCTGGCGAACCCGACTCTGCAGACACGATACGAAAGATTTATGCAACGTGTATCTTTGTTGAAAAGCTACAAATGTCACCTTCAGTCTTTGAAGCCTGGACACGATGCTGGCCACGGTCACCACACGTGTTGTCATGGTTAGCTCCGGCGCCTGCTAGAAAGATGCAGTATGCGCTTATTATTTTTTTTCCTGAGAATGAATTCTTAATGCTAAAGCAGTTGTTTCTATCAATTCTCTCGATCTATTAACTCTTCTATATATTACCTATAAACACACTATCTTTTGTGTGAATAATTGTGCATGCATGCAAATTGTAGCGAGAAATACGGCTCATAGTTCTACTTACCGATGACAGGAAATACCGTAGGTACTGCGTCTTGACAAAGAAAACCGGGCCGCAGGAATGCCGATTCACGAAAGTGCAGCGAGCACACCACTCTGAGCCGCAGCTGTCCCGGCGTCTTATCATGCAGACACGGGTTTCTGCAGAACCTCACCCAGGATTCACGCCTGCAATTTCATGGTAGCATTGTTTTGGCAATTGTGTCGCGATAGATAAGTAAAAAGAAAAAAATATAGATCACTGCAACAGAAAGCGATCGATGGCAGTAAGTAAAAGCACATAGCAGGAAAGATGTAGCAGCAACGCAGCACAGAAAAGCACGGCACAGCACTGCGATGGAAATATTGCTTGCGCATCCAAGGGCCGGAAGCAACAATCACAACAAGCATTTTAATGCGATAGTGATATATGGCACTGAGATAGACGATTAAAGCGAATCGTTTGAAGCGATCCGAGTGACGCACAATACTTGCGCTATTGTGATAGCTTGAGAAGTCCTAGAGTATTTGACACCACTTGCTCCGAGCCAAACCTGAGGTGGAATCAAGCGATAACTGTAACACAACGTCAAGCTTTAGACCCCCTTTTTTTTTCAAAGCACCATGACTTTCCCTTGCACAACTCTACGTGCACTTATTAACAGTACTTTTGCCTCACCTTGTGGGAATGAGAGGGAAACGGTGAAGTGAAATGCCAGGCGTACGGGAGTTGCTGTTGCATCCTTGTACAGCACATCGTTTCCGTGGGTACCGAGGAAAGCGCTCCGTGCCAACCGTTGGCCGCATCGTCCCGTACGACACCGTGCCCGTCGGGCACGGTACTAAACGTGCTCACCCGCGTTACAACGCACCTCGCAACTCCACACACAGCAAAAATAAAGTTCCCACCAAAATAATTAGCAAAAACTAATGCATGTGCACAACACCTAAACACGTGAGGGGGGCGTTTCGTAGCAGACGAACTTTACGCGCGCCTTTCCGAACACTACAAGGACTGCGTCGCAGAGCAATGGCATGTGTCATTCTTTAGAGGGCGCTAATAAGAAGATTTTTGATAATGCAAATACATTTTCATGAATTCTTTGTACACTGGATCTAAATAAATGTTATTCTGAAATAAATCTCGGTCATAAAATATAAATATTATTTTGTTGTTGAATGAAATTAGGTTTTTTTTGTTATTAGTGTTTGTTCCCACCACACCTAGTCGCGCTTCAATCGCTACTCCCATAACTCCCCATGCTGATGTCGCTGACAATAGGATCTGAACCGCTTTTCGCCCGAAGCTTCGCGACCTATTTGGATAGACCTTGGACAAACTGGCACTCGCCGTTCGGCCACGCGGTCGTCCACCGCCGTCGAGTGATTTCTTTTTATTACTGTTAGGGCACAAGTTCGCCCAATAAATTCTCCTTAAGTTTGTTACCGACGTGGTCTCGGTTGTGTCTTTCTCGGCGCCGTCCAGCTCTCTGTCACCTACGTGACATTTGGTGGAGGTGCTGGGTATAGGCCGAATGGCATAACCTTAAACTCGTAAAGCCCATCCGGTGTGATGAACGCAGTCTTCTCACGGTCCCTCTCGTCCATCTCGATCTGCCAGTAGCCGCTTCTGAGGTCCATCGACGAGAAGTACTTGGCGCCACAGAGTCGATGTAAGGTGTCGTCGATTCTCGGAAGCGGGTAGACATCCTTCTTGGTGATGCTGTTTAAGCGTCGATAATCGATGCAGAAGCGTAAAGTACCGTCCTTCTTTTTCACCAACACCACGGGTGAGGACCACGGGCTCTTGGAGGGTTGAATGATGTCGTTGCGGAGCATTTCTTCAACTTGTCCCTTGATTGCGTTGCGTTCTCGCGCTGAAACGCGGTAGGGACTCCGGCGGATAGGACGCGCTGAATCATCAGTAATTATGCGATGCTTCGCTAACGGCGTTTGTCGGATCTTCGACGACTTTGAAAAGCATTCAGTATATTCCAGAAGTATTCGACGGAGCTTGTTCTGCTTTTGTTGTGGTAGGTAGGGGTTTATGTCGTACTTCACCTTATTAGTTACCATCGACGGCGATTCTTGCAATGAGTCGGAGAGCGCTAGGATTTCGCTTACGTCGGCTAGGTCTTCCAGGCCTTCCATGAAAGCGACCGTCGTGCCGTTGTTGAGATGCTTGTGCTCCGCGCTGAAATTGGTGATAAGCACAGTTGCTTTGCCTTGACGTAGCTGGACGACCCCACGTGCGACGCAAACTTGGCGGTCCAGAAGTAGCTGCACGTTCGATTCCACGATTACATCACCACTTGACAGCGCATCGGTTTCGACGATTGCCATGACGCTCGCATTTGGCGGGATGCTCACTTGATCGGCGACGATAGTGAATGCGGCGCGGTGACGATTTTACTGCACTGGTCCGGGCTGCTTTGTCGTCAGTGTTACGGTTTTTGTCTGCAAGTCAATAACTGCGCCGTTTTCGTTGAGAAAATCCATCCCTAGGATTACGTCGCGAGAGCATTGCGGTATGATAACGAAGCTCACCGGGTAGCTGTGGCCTTGAACAGCCACTCGGTCTGTGCATCGTCCAGTAGGTGTGATCAGGTGGCCCCCCTGCCGTGCGTATATGAGGACCGTCCCATGCGGTTCTGACTTTCTTGAATGAGTTCACGAATCGTCCGCTAATGACGGAGTAGTCGGCCCCGGTATCGACCAGCGCAACAACTGGACGTCCGTCGAAGGTGACTTGCTAGTCGGCATTTGATGTTCGGCTTCGATGTCGATTGGTCTGTGACTGTGCCGTGTGTCGGTTCGAGCGGTCACGGCTGCGCCGGATGGAAGCCTTTTGGCGGGGCGTTGCGGAGAGTAGTCGTGTTATCGTAGGGTCGTAGTGAGTTGCGAAGGCGTCCGCCCGGATCCCCACAAGACGGCAGCCATCGAATGTTTCCCGACGCCCCGTGACAAGAAAGCTGTCCGTAGGTTCTTGGGCCTGTGTGCGTACTACAGGCGTTTTGTAAGAGATTTCTCACGCATAGCCGAGCCCCTCACACGCCTTACGAAGTCCGACGTGCCGTTTAAATGGCAGAAGCCCCAAGAAGACGCTTTTCGCGAACTCCAAAGACGCCTGCAATCGCCGCCAATACTAGGACACTTCGACGAAAGCGCTGAAACCGAGGTCAACACTGATGCAAGTGACGTGGGACTCGGCGCAGTGTTGATTCAAAAAAAGCGCGGCCACGAGCGAGTCATCGCCTATGCGAGCAGGTCCCTGTCAAAAGCCGAATTAAACTATTCAACGACCGAAAAGGAATGCCTCGCCGTCGTTTGGGCTGTCACAAAATTTCGACCATATCTTTATGGGAAGCACTTCAAGGTCGTCACTGACCACCACGCGCTGTGCGGGCTTGCTAGCCTAAGGGACCCTACAGGGCGTCTTGCTCGTTGGAGCTTGCGACTACAGGAGTACGACGTCACCGTCGTCTATAGGTCAGGCCGAAACCACACGGACGCCGACTGCCTTTCGAGAGCCCCCGTTGATAGAACCGTACCACGCGACGACGAAGATGATGCATTTCTTGGTCCCGTGGCTTCTGACACCTTTGCACATGATCAACGCGCCGACCCTGATCTACGCGCCCTGCGGGAATACCTGGAAGGCGAGACCGATTCGCCGCCAAGGGCGTTCAGGCGCGCGATTTCGTCACTGTGCCTGCGCAACGACGTGCTTGTGAAGAAAAACTTCACGCCACACAAAACCACATACCTGCTCTTGCTACCAGCAAATCTACGTCAAGAAGTTTTAGAGGCGTCTCACGACGAGCCGACTGCAGGACATTTGGGGTTCACTCGAACTCTGCGACGAATCCACGAAAAATACTATTCGCCTGCCCTGAACACGGACGTCGCACGCTACGTTAAAACCTGCCGAGATTGCCAACGTCGGAAAACACCGCCTACAAGGCCCGCCGGCTTCCTTCAACCGATCGAACCACCGCAGAAACCATTCCAGAAAATAGGCATGGATTTGCTTGGCCCCTTTCCGACGTCGACCCACGGGAATAAGTGGATAGTGGTAGCAACAGACTACCTGATACGCTACGCCTAGACATCGGCGTTAACGTCCGGTAATGCAACCGAGGTCGCTAGCTTCTTCGTAAAGAACATCGTCCTCCGTCATGGCGCACCTGAGGTCCTTATTGCCGACAGAGGAACGGCATTCACCGCAGACCTTACGCAGCAGATCCTGCGCTTCAACCACACAACCCATCGGCGAACCACAGCATACCACCCTCAGACAAACGGCCTCACGGAGTGTTTGAATAAGACCCTCGCCGACATGCTCGCCATGTACGTCGACGTGGAGCACAGAACTTGAGACGAAATCCTCCCGTACGTCACGTTCGCGTACAACACCGCACCACAGGAGACAACACAGGTGACACCTTTCGAGCTTGTCTTCGGCCGCCCAGTCACGACCATGCTGGATGCGATGTTGCCGCACGTCGACGACGCGAGCATCCATGATGACGTCGCCGGCTTCCTTGAACGCGCCGAGGAAGCCCGCCAGCTTGCTCGAACGCGCATCAAAGAGCAACAGCACACCGACGCCCGACTCTACAGCCTACGACGACGACACCAAGAGTACGCACCCGGTGATCGCGTTAAGGTGTGGACACCGATTCGCCGCCGAGGGCTCAGCGAGAAACTCCTGCGCCGGTATTTCGGCCCCTACAAATAACCCGACGACTCGGGCCACTAGTCTACGAAATTGTGCCTGATGGAGTGACCCAATCTCAACGGCGACGCGCGAGACCCGAAATAGTCCACGTCGTGCGCCTCAACAAATTTTTCGAACGTTAGCGGACTAAGAGACATTTTCATTTCCTATACTTTGTTGCATACTAGCAATTTTTGTTTGCTTGTAGTGTCTTCTTTTAGCATCGAGACGATGCTCTTTTTCACGGAGGGGCAATGCGACGTGCCCTTAAAACACCATGGTTTAAAGGAAGCGGCGCTGGAACTTCTTATCGGCTTATCCGCTTCAACACCATTCCTGCTCGCTATCGCTCGTTATGAAACGTAGCTGTTCGTGAGCCTGATGCCCGCATGTGACGTGAGGATAAGATAGCGGATTGCCGCATACGCCCCGCAGACAGTCTGGCACTCGCCGTTCGGCCACGCGGTCGTCCGGCACCGTCGAGTGATTTCTTTTTATTACTGTTAGGGCACAAGTTCGCCCAATAAATTCTCCTTAAGTTTGTTACCGACGTGGTCTCGGTTGTGTCTTTCTCGGCGCCGTCCAGCTCTCTGTCACCTACGTGACAATATCAAGGCCGTCAACCACTACTACAGTCATCAGAGTCATGGCCGAGAGCACAGAGAGGTTGCTTAGCAATGGCTAGGCAGGTGGTGTCTGTCGCCCAGGTTGACCCCATTCCTTGATCTTGCTTGCATGTGTTTGGAGGGAGCTTAGTCCGTCCCTCCTTCCCGCGCCCCACACCACCACAGCGCATGCGCGTCCCTTCCCCCCTCTCTCTCCTACGCTTACCCCCCTTTCTCTCATCTAGGAATTCTCTACTCTACGGAGCGGCCCCCGCGTCCCTCACCCCCCCCCCCCCCAGCGCATGCGCGTCCCCTCCCCTATCCTCTCCTACGCTCACTCCCTTTCTCTACTCTAGGAATCCTCTACTCTACGGAGCGGCTCCGGCGTCCCACATCCCTACAGCACATGCGCGTCCTCTCTCCCTCTCTCCTGTAGGAATCCTCTACTCTACGGAGCGACTCCCGCGTCCCACACCCCCCACAGCGCATGCACGTCCCCTCTCTCTCCTCTCCTACGGTCCCCCCGTCTTCTCCTCTAGAAATTCTCTAAGAAGCGGCGCGCACGACAGGTGGTGTGACAGCTGCATACTCCGCTGGGGGCGCCACGGTAGTTCCGCGGTATGAAAATGACGGCGCGCCCGCGCCTCATTCTTTTTCCTGTGCAGCGCCACGATGAGCGCCCGGACCGCTGCCGTGAAATGAGAGCGGCGACGTTCCTCCCGCTCAAGCTAATTATCTCCCCGCTGCTTCGCATCCACGCATGGTTCCCTTTAGCGGGAGATGGGGAATTTTTTTACTTTCAGACACACGTTACGAGGTACATCGCCGTATTTTTGTAAATGGATTAGTGGAGTGCGAATCGTGGGCTTAATTGGCACGTCGACTACACTGCTCTTTAAAGGGCAATTTTTGGCTTGACGCAACGTCACCACTCACGTTAGGGCACAGGCACAAATTTGATCGATACGAAGTGCACGCTGTGGTTTTGATGTGATTATCGTTCGTTAGCGTATTCATCTGCAGTCGAGCAACTCTTGAATATAGCTTACTGAGTAAGAGGAGTGGGTATGTAATGTTTATTAGGCTGTTGTGGAAGCGGAGCCGACCCTCGAGCTAGAATTGACGTTAACCCGACATGACGCCTGTATAATAGTACTACATATGCACTGTTTATCAACTTGTCAAAAACTTACATCGCTAGCACTGTAACCACAATAAACGTTGCACCGACATGGTGCTTGCACATTGACTTTTCTTAAGCAGTTTCAAGACCTTCCGTCAGCGGCTTAGGCAGAAATTTTTTTCGGGGGGGGGGGGGACATCTTGATTTTAACAGGGGGGCCGGGTAGGCAGATGTGGTCGAGTATCATTTTGTGCTTGGTATATCGTGGCGAAAAAAAAATGGGGGGGGGGGGGGGGGGGGCGGTGCATTCTGTGCATCTGTGGTAGAATACATCACTACCACATGAAATGCCTGGGTTCGATTTCTGCGATTCTGATTTCCACCTTGGATTCGTCAGATCGATGCTGGCGATAGAAGATTTTCTTAAGGTTCTCGCGTTTAAATTAACGATATCTTGTCGCTGTTCCAGGGTAGATACAAATTTTAAGGCTCATACCCGCATACCGCGGCCAGTGGCATATCGTATGTACCCCACGTGAGTGAAGGAAGGAGTGTCATGAAGTACACGACACGATTTTCACGTTATTTATGTCACCAGTAATGATCCTCATACTCTCACGACCACTTATGGCCATTTCGGTCTATGCCAAAGTAAGCACATGATGACGAGGACACCCATATCCCTTTACGGCCTGACCCGCACAAACGTGTGGGTCAATAAAGAAGCTCACGAAACGGCAGCTGTGTCAGTTTCGGTTTCATAGCTCTGTGCCGCTGAAGTCAATGTTTGCGGGAATATATATTTTTCAGTAGTTCAATAATTTCAACACCAGAGGGCGAGTAATGTTCCACGAAAAATGCCGTCTGAGCACGTGCGCCGACAGCAGCTAGCTCAGACGTGTAAATCAACGCTCCTTGTTGTTATACATTTTTTTTCGGGAGTGTATGCATATGACATGAATATTAAGACTTAGAAAAACATGCTTCGCTTAAAAATTCACGCGTTCTTACCACACACGCTGTGTACTCACGCGTGAAAAAAGTCACCCGCACGTTTGTGCGGGCTGGGCTTTAGTCCTTGTCAAGTGCGCGGCAGAGCGGCGTAGGTTGGCTCGTTCGCGTGCGGTTGCGCCTGCGCATTCTGTTTTTTTTATTGCGAATAGCTTTCTTGTCATCTTATTGGCACTTCTTTGGTTGGTGTTTCCTGATGTTTTCTTACATCTGAAGTTAGCGACGCGAAGTGACGTGCGTGAATTGTGATCACCATTCACGCAGAAAATATTAATTTTGTGAATGTGTTGCGACAACATGCATTATATTTCAAAGAATTCGATTTTACATTGCCTATCATATAGAGTTTCGGTATCACCAGTGAAATTCTAAGGATAATAAATAACATTGAGGGTTAAAATTGCTAAAATTATCTAACTTAGGGAACAAGCTTCTGTGGGCGCTGTATTTAGTTTTTTTTTCACATGCCGAGATTTTCAAACCAGAGAATGAAGAAGACATAGAAGAGATATTGAGCCTCCTGATGTCTTGCGTCAGAATTGGGTAGGGACCACGTTGACGAATTGACAGAGATTCATATTCGTGGTTCGAGCCAACTCGAGCCAACTTAGTGATGAAAACTGGAGTATGGAATGCGAGTTTCTGAGCAGTCGCCTCCGTAATAACTGGGTCAGGTGACCACTCAGCCTATCCTGTGAGTTTCAGTAAAATTGTTGTCTTTTGGAAGAAGACACATTCGGCTGCAAAGCCTCACCTGCTTGGAAGTGGTGAGACAGCCGACGTTCTTGTTGTTGCCAAGGCTCCTTTGGCGACTTTTTCACACTAATTCAATGCAACGATCTTGGAAATTACTCCTGACAAAACGGCAGTGTGTCCTAGTTGTAGACATAGAACAACTTTGCAAGTAACTGTGCAAAAGATCAAGCAGCTTTAGGTATGGACCTCATCATGGGCCGCATCTCATCTCTGAGGAACCTTGCTCGTCACCAGGCGCCCAAGAATTGAAAGTGGAAAGAAAAATGTGCCACAAGATCAATCCTTAGACAACTTTACTGAAGTGTAAAAGGCGCCCGGCATAGCCAAGCGATTAGACTCAGCTATACGTACCACTGGTGATCAGTATACAGCTTCACATCTGCACATCACTGCAGGCTGTCAAGTGTAGCTTCTTGTTCAAGGACGCGTTGTATGAAGTGCAACTTATACCTGTGTCTCACAAGTGACAAACAATACTCTAAAATGTTGCATTCGCAGCGCTGACCACGCATTTTTTCCTTTGTCTTAGCCGTTATGAGTGTATTCCTCGCTGCAGCGAATCATATGAATAAAAGCCCAGCCCGCACATATGTGCGGGTGTGTTTTCTGGGGCAAAAACTCGAATTCTTACAGTTTGACCTTTGAAAAGTGAATTACAATAAAGCAAACATCAATAATTTTTGAGCAAGTAAGCAATTTTGCTACTATATTTTTCTCGGGCAGGAAAGGGTTATGCGGCTAGATGGATATATAGGTAGTTATAGAATCGCTTGAAAGTACCTTCGGTTTTAAATGCGAAGCATTTCCTTGCGTACTGCAAGCACTACACTTTGGCGTTTCTATCTACGTGTCTATCTATCTATCTATCTATCTATCTATCTATCTATCTATCTATCTATCTATCTATCTATCTATCTATCTATCTATCTATCTATCTATCTATCTAGCCGCCTACGTCTGGGTGCTCTCGTGATCGCCTCCTTAACTTGAAATCGGCCAGAGGTAGTATGTGTTGGTAAGAGGATTTGAGGAATATGTCTGGCTGGTCGTGACTTGAATAACGTGAAAATCCCGTCCCGTACGTCGTCAAACTCATTTCTCTAGACACGTGTGGCTCATACCCGTACAGCACGGGCCGCAGTATACGGGTATGCGCCACAGGTGTTTCACAATTTATATCTACCCAGGCACGGCGAGGACAGACATTGGTAATTTAAATGCGAGAGCGGTAAGAAAAACTGACAACGACAGCGTTAACCCGACGAATTCAAAGAATAGAAATCAGAGTCCCAGCAGGAATCGAACCCAAGAAATTTGAGTAGCAATCAAGTATTCACCACAGAGCCACGTCAGGTCTCGAAACTGCTTTGGAAAAGGCCCTATGCAGGCGTAAAGTGGGTGAAACGTCAGTTGTGTTTGCAGTGCTGGCTATCTAATATTCAAAGCACTAGATATGTAATCCTATGATGAAGCAGTCATGTCGGGTTAACGTCAATCGTATACTTAAGCGCCATACACTGTAGTTAGTCTACGTAGCACTATCCAGGGCTAGCATTCTCGCAAGCACAAGCACTACATATCAGCTTACTGCTTCTGGTGTTGGTGATAGCGATGTTGCTGTTCGCATCGTTACGCAACTGTAAACAACTAGTTATATGAAATATATGTGACTATTCAACATATGTCTGTGCGTACAATATTTGTACGTACATTGAACAGCATTTCATAACGTTTCGCTTAATAAAATTAATTACAAGCCGGTCACCTTACCTCCGCATGCTCCGCATAACATCAATTACCATGGTGCTTGGGCTCTGCAGAATTTTTCCCAGATTTGCTTCGTTTTTAAAAAAAGCCGGCAGATCCCACGCACTGTGGGAATCGATGTAATGCGAAGCAGCCAGGAAGGAGCGAATCATGCTTTACATAATTTGCATGTCATGTTTTACATGTTATGACCTATCATTTGTGTTCTTCATACATTCACGTCGCGATATGCCAATTTTGGTGCATGTCAAGCTAGCGAACTGGACGCAAGCGCACCATGAGCGTGGCATGTAAATGACATTGTAGATGACATGCATGCCAAGATTTTCATGTTACTACCTGCCACTTATGTTCGTTATGCAGTCATGTCACTCAATACCAAATTTGGTGTATCTCAAGCTAACGAAACGGCCGCGAGCACACCATGAGCGTGCCATGCAAGTCATGCCGCACATGACAAGTCATGATTTCTATATTACCACTTATCTTTTATGTCCATCGTACAGTCATGTCACTCAATACCAAATTTGGTGTATATTAAGCTAACGAAACCGCCGCGAGCGCGCCATGAGCGTGGAATGCAAGTCATGTTGCACATGACAAGTTATGATTTCCATATTACCACTTGTCATTTATGTTCGTCATACAGTAATGTCACTCAATACCAAATTTGGTGTCTATGAAGCTAACGAAACGGCCCCGACCGCGCCATGAGCGTGGAATGCAAGTCATGTCGCACATGACAAGTCATGATTTCCATATTACGATTGTCATTTATGTTCGTCATACAGTCATGTCACTCAATACCAAATTTGGTGTATATCAAGCTGGCGAAACGGTCGCGAGCGCGCTATGAGCGTGGAATGCAAGTCATGTCGCTCAGGAAGTCAAGATTTTCATATTACCACTTGTCATTTATGTTCGTCATACAGTCATGTCACTCAATCCCAAATTGGGTGTATATTAAGCTAACGAAACGGCCGCGAGCGCGCCATGAGCGTGGAATGCAAGTCATGTTGCACATGACAATTAATGATTTCCATATTACCACTTGTCATTTATGTTCGTCATACAGTAATGTCACTCAATACCAAATTTGGTGTATATCAAGCTAACGAAACGGCCGCGAGCGCGCCATGAGCGTGGAATGCAAGTCATGTCGCACATGACAAGTCATGATTTCCATATTACGACTTGTCATTTATGTTCCTCATACAGTCATGTCACTCAATACCAAATTTGGTGCATATTAAGCTTAACGAAACCGCCGCGAGCGCGCCATGAGCGTGGAATGCAAGTCATGTTGCACATGACAAGTTAGGATTTGCATATTACCACTTGTCATTTATGTTCGTCCTACAGTAATGTCACTCAATACCAAATTTGGTGTCTATCAAGCTAACGAAACGGCCGCGAGCGCGCCATGAGCGTGGAATGCAAGTCATGTCGCACATGACAAGTCATGATTTCCATATTACGACTTGTCTTATGTTCGTCATACAGTCATGTCACTCAATACCAAATTTGGTGTATATTAGGCTGACGAAACGGTCGCGAGCGCGCTATGAGCGTGGAATGCAAGTTATGTCTCTCATGAAGTCATGATTTTCATATTACCACTTGTCATTTATGTTCGTCATACAGTCATGTCACTCAATCCCAAATTGGGTGTATATCAAGCTAACGAAACGGCCGCGAGCGCGCCATGAGCGTGGCATGTAAATCATACTTTTCATGACAAGTTAGTCTTGATTTTCATGATATGACCAGCCATTTATGTTCGACATACAGTCATGTTATGCCATACCAAATATGGTATAAATCCAATTAACGATACGGCCAGGGGAGCACAAAGTCGTAGGCGGCTAGATAGATAGATAGATAGATAGATAGATAGATAGATAGATAGATAGATAGATAGATAGATAGATAGATAGATAGATAGATAGATAGATAGATAGATAGATAGATAGATACGCTCAAAGTAGCCGAAGTTCGCTAAGAAATGCATCGCATTTAAAACGCAATTTTTAGTGAGCAGCTTTTAGACATTAAGAAAATTTCATCGAATGATAAAAATTACTACAGTGGAGGCAGCCGTCGACATGATTCTATGCATGCGTTAAGTTGTCTAATAAGGCATAAAGAGCGTTACGTGTAAACCAATTACATGCATACCACGCATATGTGTTGTTTCAGTGTATTCTGCGCAAACCTGAATGTTTTTTCTATGTTATTAAACACTACTTAGCAAATGTTCTATCTGTATATGAAAAATCCCACGTGAAAGTGAGTGTCAGTGAAGGTATCGCTCTCTTGATAGAAATATATAGATACATTTTGTTATGAGGATACCAGATGGAGGACGCGTACTCTAACTGGGGTCGGAAAAAAGTGATCGAACTGATTTCCATTATTTCATATTTTGAAATGTTAAGAGTTATTAGCCATATTTTATACCAGTTGTCAATGCGATTCAGGTCACTGTGGAGCGATGGGTGATCATCCGCGCTTTTTATGTGACGATAAACTATGTAGGAATGGCAGACTGGCGTGGTGGTTTAGCATATTTCAAGTGTAAGGCGCGACGACTACAACGGACAGCGGGAGAGACACACAGAGCGTCACTTCCAGCGAAGTCAGCGAAGCTGACTTTGCCTTCGCTGACCTTGCTTCCCAAGGAGCTGCAATTTTTAGATGGTTTCGTTTAATTACACCTAGTGGTCCGGTTAGACAGTTCGTATTTTCCAGTTTGCAGTCACTGCGCAGGCCTTTTGCCGATGGTATTATACTACATATAATTATCGTCAACTGTTTGTTGTTTGGCGTTTGCACTGCAGTCTCTTGAAAAAGGTAGCCTTTCTTGCTGTTTTTGTTTTGTATGAGCACGTGTCAGGCTGATATTTATTCATATCGAGCTGCTTTGGCCTTCCATTTTACACAGTCCGCCTCGGTGGAACAGTGCCTAAGGTACTCGGCTGCTGACCCGAAGGTCGCGGGTTCGATTCCGGCCGCGGCGGTCACATTTCGATGGAGGCGAAATGGTAGAGGCCCGTGTACTGTGCGATGTCAGTGCACGTTAAAGAACACCAGATGGTCGAAATTTCCGGAGTCCTCCACTACGGTGTCTCTCATAATCATATCGTGGTTTTGGGACGTAAAACCCCAAATATTATTATTATTCCATTTTACAGCTGAACTTTGCACCCGTCCTGTGTACTCGACTTTGTCAGTGTTTTTCCGCGCAGCCCTGCAATATGTGGCCACTTCCAACAATGTTTATTTCGAAAAGAGCTCAGTATATATACACACCACGCGATGTCACAGGTCCGCAATGCGCAGTCGCATTCAAATTACACAATTCTTTTGGTGATAGTAAAATGGAAGCAACATTAACGCACTCATCGCCTGCTTCGATGATTTTCATGGCTTCAAAGATTCATCTGATAGATTTATCCTGGCTTCGGGCGACAACCGAGCAGGCGCTAAAGTCAGGAATACATTGACAATCACGGCAATGAATCGCAAGGTGGCCTTCTCTGCCTTCTAAAGTTGGTATGATGCTGAAAATACGTAGGCCAAACCAAGAAATGCCTGAATGGTATGCTAAGACCGGATAAATAACAACGTTAGAAACGCAGAAACTTAACCAGAAACAACAGAACCAGCGCAAAGCTTGTGTTGCCGAATCGCCGTCTTTTTTTTTCTTTTTTTTCTACATGAGCCGCCTTCTCTCCTTCTGAAGGTAGTGCTGCTTTTGTTCATTACATTTACTTCCCCTCCTAAAAAGAGCCATCTTGGCGAATTACGGGCAGAACACCCCTGCACACTCATAGTAAGGCTTAGCAGGTCCATATGTACAATCTTATGACTTGACATTGTTGATTATAGAAGAAGGCTGAAGCGGCTTGATGGCATAGATCAA
>JALIZH010022579.1:0-21701 GCA_030522465.1 Rhipicephalus appendiculatus
GTCATTGAACTCTTCACTCGGCGACAAAGGGCGAGGACATCTTCAATGTAAGAAGTGTATGACTCGACATTTTGCTGGACACGCCCCGCTAACTTCTTCTTCGCGATGTCCGAACGGATGGAAGGGTTCGCGAAAATTTGCCGTAGCTGGTGTTTGAATGAGGTCCAATCCAGGAAGTCTAGCTGGTGATTGAAAAACCAGGTTTTCGCTACACCTGTCAAGTAGAAGGCGACGCGAGTGAGCTTCGCAGAGTCATCCCAGTGGTTGAGGGCACTGACGCGGTCGTACTCCTCCAACCAGTCTTCGACGTCGTCCCCACGAAGGCCAGCGAACACCGGTGGATCCTTCTGTGGCGTGGTGACCAGACAGGAAGGAACTCCCCGTCGGGGCAGGCGTCGTCAGGGCAGGCGTCGTCGACGCTCCAGTGGGAAAGCCCTCGTCTTGCGACATTGCCAAGGTCTGTTGTGGCAAACGGCGACCTGAATGAAGCTCCAGGGGTGTATTGTAGTGGAAGGCGTAGAGGCACCGGTAGAGCCAGAGGACTGAGGGACCGGACAGCACAATCCACCACTTGTGAGACAACGTTCAGGCCTCAACACTCTTTCTTTATTCTCACTCGAGCCAGAGCCCCCCTGCTCAGACTCAAGTGGCGATGATGTTTATTTGCAGATGAGAAGATGAAGAGTATGAATAGTGCTCACAATATATATATATATATATATATATATATATATATATATATATATATATATATATATATTGTAACGGAGGCGAGATGAAGGTTTAATGACCGACAACAGTGAATCGGCAGCAAAGCAAGATGGCTGAGCCGCCCCTCGCGCAAGCGCCTCACACCCAGTCGTCGTCTTCATCTTCGGAGAGCAGCCACGCTTGATCATGTCCATGACACACCGTAACATCATATATATATATTGTTAAGCCATTTATTGGCGACGATGCACAGAGCGACAGCCAAGGCGGGGACCGACTCTCATCACGAGCTGCTCGTTCTCGTCGAAGAGGGCGACCCACTAGAAGGCGCTGGACAGGATGACCCACTGTATATAGTTCCAAAGCTTCGCTACAATTACCCCGGGTACGAAAAGGGAGCCGCCTGGCGACCTAACAGCTGGTTACTATGAGCCGGTCATGGTAGACCTTGAGGCGCTCCACGTTGACAATGTTGCGCCCTCGACGGCGCATGTCCGAAGATGGTTCGATGGGTTCGATCAGGTAGTTTACAGGGGAAGTGCATTCAACGACACGGTAGGGGCCTTCGTATTTGGACAGTAGTGTTGAGGAGAGGCCAGCTGCCGTGGTAGGGACCGAGAGCCATACGAGCACTCCAGGGAGGAACGTAGGCGCAGAAGTGCTGGTTTCAGCGCGAATGCTCTTCGGCCGCTCTTGATCATGTGTAGTAAAGGTCTTTGCGAGCTCTCGACACTCTTCAGCAAGCCTGGCTGTGTTAGAAATAGGCGCACACTCAGATGGATCCGGCGTGTATGGAAGTATCGTGTCGATGGTGTGCGACGGGTGCCTTCCATATAGTAAGAAAGGCGAAAAACCAGTAGTGCTCTGAGGGGTGGTATTATAGGCGTAGGTGACGAATGGCAGAATGGCATTCCAATTTGTGTGATCGGCGGCGACGTACATGGAGAGCATGTCGCCGAGCGTACGGTTGAAGCGTTCGGTGAGGCCATTCGTCTGCGGGTGGTAAGCAGCCGTTTTGCGGTGAACAACATTGCACTCCTTGAGAATGGCTTCGACGACTTCGGACAGGAAGACACGGCCTCGATCACTGAGCAGTTCCTGGGGTGGACCGTGACGCAGCATGAATCGGTGGAGCAGGAAGGAAGCCACATCGCGCGCTGTAGCCGCGGAGAGGGCGGCGGTTTCGGCGTATCGCATGAGGTGGTCTACAGCGACGATGGCCCAGCGGTTACCAGCCGACGTTAGCGGAAGTGACCCATACAAATCGATACCAACGCGCCCAAACGGCCAGTCAGGGCAAGGTAGAGGTTGCAGACCTGCCGGCGACAGGTGCGTTGAAGTTTTGCGGCGCTGACAATCTAAGCAGGGAGCGAACGAATTTCTTCACGTAGCGGTACATCCCTCGCCAAAAGTACCGTTGGCGAATGCGGTGGTAAGTCTTCGATACCCCGGAATGCGCAAATTGCGGATCAGAGTGGAACGACTCGCATATGTCAGAGCGCAGACTGCGGGGTATGACTAGTAGCCACTGGCGGCCGTCACCGTTGTAATTGCGTCGGTGGAGGAGGTCGGTGGGAACGGCGAAATGTGGGCTTGACGATGCAACGCGCGAGTGGATGGTGTTGCCGATGGATCAGTCAGCAAGTCTATCAGTGAGGCAATCCATTGATCCTTGCGCTGTTCGGTAGCGACGGTACGAAGATTGATGGAACAAACGGCAAGGTGAGACGCTGAGCTGTGGGCATTGTCGTCAGGCAAGAGAGAGCGCGACAGGGCGTCGGCGTCAGCATGCTGGCGTCGGTTGCGGTACAGCACGCGGATATCGTAGTCTTGCAGGCGAAGCGCCCAACGGGCGAGACGACCTGATGGATCCTTCAATGACGACAACCAGCACAGTGCGTGATGGTCGGTGACGACATCAAATGGGCGACCATACAAATAAGGTCGGAACTTCGTAAGGGGCCCAGATGATTGCCAGGCGTTCTTTCTCCGTGACGGTGTAACTGGTCTCGGCTTTTGTAAGCGTACGGCTTGCATACGCCGCGACGTATTCCGGGAACCCTGGTTTGCGCTGCGCAAGGACAGCGCCGAGGCCAACACCACTGGCGTCCGTATGCACCTCTGTAGGTGCCGTAGGGTCGTAGTGGCGCAGTATGGGAGGCGACGTCAACAAACGACGGAGCGTTGCAAAAGCGTCGCCGCACTTTGACGACCACGAATGGAGAGGCCCGTTACTTCCGATGAGCTTCGTCAGCGGCGATATGATAGTCGCGAAGTTGCGAATGAAGCGCCGAAAGTAGGAACACAGTCCTACGAAAGTGCGCAGTTCCTTGACGGACGTCGGCTTGGGGAACTCGGTCACAGCCCGAAGCTTGGCTGGATCGGGGAGAATTCCGTCCTTGGACACGACGTAGCCGAGTATTGTCAGCTGCCGTGCTGCAAATCGGCACTTCTTTAAGTTCAGTTGCAGACCGGCGTCACTCAAGCGCGTCAAAACATGCCGCAGCCGTTGAAGATGCGTGGAGAAGTGCGGAGCGAAAACGACGACGTCGTCGAGGTAGCACAGGCAGGTGTGCCATTTCAGGTTGCGCAGAACGGCATCCATCATGCGCTCAAAGGTGGCGGGCGCATTGCACAGCCCAAACGGCATGACGTTGAATTCGTACCAGCCGTCGGGCGTCACAAAGGCGATCTTCGGTCGGGCGTCCTCAGCCATAGGTACTTGCCAGTGCCCTGAGCGCAAGTCAAGAGATGAAAAGAATTCTGCTCCTTCCCAAGTAACCACGGATATCCGTCGGCTGTCCGCTATAAATCCGAATGTCGAGAAATTCGGATATCCAGAGCGGACATGACACGGACATTGACGGGACGTACTAGGAAGGTCCACGTCCAGTGTGGCTGTTTAGTGGATGTCTGAACAGGATTTCTACGGGACAGCCAGTTGTGAACGTCCAATGGCTATCCATCAAAGGGCCCCAAAGCACCCAAATGTCGAAATTAGTTTGCGGTGTTGCAGTTGTGCACGAGCATCCCATAAACACGCAGCCGCAATAATTTTTCGAAATGGTGCCATAATAGTGGAGTTACACGTGTATGATGATCCAAAAGTGGCCCGCACTCGGTTCGCTTTACGTTCAGTACGCACCGTTCATCTGCTCATCTCTTTTCCTAGCGGAGAGCGGCGAGTGTGCGTACCTGCGAGCAGACAGTTCCCCTAATAGCACGAATTGTTGCCGCAATGTTGTGAATGTTGTTGAATGTCGCGCAACATTTTGCAACGTTGTGGCAATGTTACCAGATGAACAACGTTTAGCAATGTTGCGCCAGTAATGTAGAGCTAATGTTGCATTTGGATGTTGTAGCAACGTTGTCAAATGTTGACAGATGTTGGCCCATGTTCGGCTACAAGGCTGAAAAATAGCCGCTGTAACTACGAATATTTCCTGCAATACCGGTCTTATTTCCGTATCATGCACAAATTTAAACATCGGTCAACTGCTTGCCCATATTAAATATGTCATTGCTGCACTGCTGGCCGCACTGAGAGCGCGCGCGTACATGTGAAACCCGCATCTTGAAAACAAATATCTCTAATACCTCGGGTTAAATATGTACTTGCATAAATTATTCTACTTGAGCGTTGCCTCTGACGCTGCGGTGCCGCAGGAGCAAGCGGTATGTTTAAGTAAAACCGAAACGAAAGGAGGAGCCTTTGCTGATCAGCGGCAGCCCTACGGTTACTGACATGGTCAATGGCCGCTCGAGAAGTTTTTGTAGTTTTTGTGGCTCTCCCGCAGAAAGTCGTGCGCGCTGTTTTCGATCTTTGCGGCGCTCAGCTGAAGACTTCACATACTGGCTTAGGAAAAGAACGGTAAGTTTTTTGCGGATCATTCAGTTGTCCGGCTCGCGGCCGTCTCGCAGAATATTCCGTGGTTTGCTCTTCTCGCTGTGACTCTTCTCTCGCTATACGGAGTTCGCCGGCGAAAATTGCAGCAGGTTATGTGTGTACTGAGTGAAGTAGGCGGCAGAAAAAAGTGTCGCAGAGTAACTAAGGCTGTCCGTTCTGAGCTCGCTAGCTGTTTCGAATCAAGTAACGATGTTGCAGGGACGATCACTCGGCGAACGAGTCAGCAGATCGAGGGGTTAAAGTTCCGTTTTCTGACCCATCTGCTCGGCTCCCTCAGTTGCATGGCGCGGTCAATTTATCTTGCTCATTCGTAACAGACGAAGGTGATGTATGTGGTTTTGCTTCGTTGAGCACTGAATCAGGCGCTTCCTCCTTGCCTAACACCGAACAGGTGTTTTCTAGCTGCTCTGGAGATGATGGGACAAGTCCGAAGAGTCGCCCGCTGTTTTTGCATTTGCTACCTTGAAAATGTGCCTGCGTGTCACATTTTCTGCAGCATAATGCTTTAGTAATTCTGTAGGCATAGAAGGTACATAATGTTGTGGACAGCCGTTAGACTTTGAAGTTTTGTACTTTGAATATGTAGATAAATTTTGCCGGGGCGCATGCATGGCAATGCATTCATCTCTGAGCAGTGAAACTGAATGGTGCTGTGGTACTTTATTGAGAATAGCCAATAAGAAATAGGGGAACACGAGTTGCGGGATGTATTCATTTTGTCTTTGTTTTCGTAAGGCTTTTGACACGATTGCAGGGGGGAGTGAAATTGGTGTCGGAGATTTAAAAGCAAACTAGCAAGAATTTCTATGGATATGCCGAAGCGCTTTAATTGACTTCATTAAATATGTTGCTTTGTTCTGCCAATTTAGTTTGTGTACGTTTCTTTTTGTCTCCAGACAGGCAGTGCCGGCCTGAATTCAGCCTTCATCCATCACCTTCATTATCCAAACTTTTTCTTTCTACCTTGTCAGTCTTTGTACAGTTAACTTCAAAAGGGCAAGTCACACTTATCTTTCTTCATTCCATGTTGTAAATACTACAGTATCTTCTCAAGGGTGCATTTACAGTATTGTTGATAAGATACATTCACGAGTGGCCACATAGTTATGGGCACCAGTCCTGGAGAATTATTGCTTATTTTATCCTGTGCAATATTTTATCTAGGATATTTCAAAAGGTTAAATTGTACTTAAGTTTGGTCATACTGTTTTGTGAGATTGGAGCATATGTCAAGCCTGCCTTTGCAACTTTGTTAATGTTAAGAACACCTGATGAATGGCCACACAGTCATTGGTACCATCCTTGCTAGATTATTACTCACTTATTCCTGTATCACATTTTGTCTAGTCAAAATTGCTAGGATGTCTTTAAAAGGATAAGTTTGTTCAAACTGTTTTGCAGTGTTACAGTACGCACTATTTCTTCTTGGTACTGCTAGCTTTACTGTAACACCAGCAAGTAGTGGTGCTATTATCTTGGTTTTTATTTTTGTTTACCTTTTCAGTTGTGGAATCCTGCAATGTGATTTTGTTCATTGCTAGAAGTCGGGGGTGTTTAATTCATCAACACTGGTGGCCCTTTTCATTGTAAATATCGCACAGCTAGCCGCAGGCCCCTCATCAAAGAGTGTGATCACTATTGATGAATGGAAATGTTTCTGCTATATCGCTGTTATGGACATGTACATTTATCTTGAATACCTAACCAATTCAATTTTTCGTAGAAAAAATTGTAGCATTAATTTGATTCTGGAACATTGCTTATATGAAAACCTGTGTGTCTGTTCTCTTATGATGTGCAATACATCTTTGCAATAAACTGTTGGTACTTGGCACTCCCCTGTCTCCTTATTTGTGTCCATGATTCATGTTCTAATTAAGCATTGCGCCAGAAATAACATAAGTTTAGCATTTTGATGTTTTATTTACAGCAGGACGTTCAAGCATCTATTGCGAGTGTGCACGACATCAAGCACCTTCTTCGAATACACACACACAAACACACACACACACACATATATATATATATATATATATATATATATATATATATATATATATATATATATATATATATACGTAGATTATGAAGAGTCTGGCTTCGGTTGCCGTAGAACAAAATAGGAAATATATATACGCTTCTAAAAAACTGTTTATTGGTGACGTTTCGATCGGAGACCGATCTTCATCAAGACCTTTTATATATATATATATATATATATATATATATATATATATATATATATATATATATATATATATATATATATATATATATATAAATATACGTTCACCCTCGACACCCGTCTCGGACAGCCGACACAGACGTTCAAAGGACCATCAGGGGATATATTATACATATAGATGTGTTATACATATATACACATATATATACTCGGGTGTGTATGTATATATATATATCCTCTGATGGTCCTTTCAATGTCTATGTTGGCTGTCCGAGACGGATGTCGAGCGTACATGCCAATTTGTTACCTTTGTACATCTGATGTATGTCCATCGGACGTACACTGTACGTCCGTGGATATCTGATGGATGGCCGAAATATCCGAAATAGACGTCCCGTCGTATGCCTACCGGATATCTGTGGTTACTTGGGTTGCAGGCTGTCAATCGCGTCGTCTATTCGCGGTAGTGGGTACACGTCCTTACGAGTGATCTTGTTGAGGCGTCGGTAGTCCACACAGAACCGCACAGAACCGTCCTTCTTCGCAACGAGAACGACAGGAGACGCCCGGGGGCTGTTAGAGGGTCGAATAACATCACGTCGAAGCATATCGTCGACTTGCTCGTTGATTACACGGCGTTCTGTGGGAGATACGCGATATGGACGTTGCCGCAGTGGTGGTTGGGCGCCTGTGTCGATGCGATGCGTAACGGCGGACGTGCGGCCGAGAGAAGGTTGAGCGACATCGAAATAAGAGCGAAATTCTTCCAACAGGCCCAGAAGCTGGGAACGCTGGACCGGCGTAAGGTTGTCGGGAATGGAGGAACCAAATACATCAGCGGATGATGAAGCAGACGTAGAAACAGCACTGAGCGTACTGGAACTTGGGAAGTGCGTGTCATAGGGTTCATCCATAACTTGTGCGTCTTGGATGGGTTCCACGCTGCCGAGACATTCCCCTCGCACCAACGTAACACTGCACGGCGATGAGTTCTAACAAAAATAGAGGTGCTGCCGTGAGTGACTTGCACGGTCGCGAAAGGAACCAGCAATCCTTTCCTCAGGAAAACACGGTCAGATGGCGAGAGAAGTGCAACGGTGTCGGAAAGACTGGCGCAGTAGACCGACACCGCCGTTGACGAGTTTGCAGGCACTTTGGTGTCGTCTTTGACAAGTACCTTGCTTGCAGCCGATGGACTGTCGGCCGGCGTCAAATCAGCGAATGGTGAGAGCTCTATTTCAGCTGGTGTGCAATGAATGACGGCGTCGTGGCGGGATAGAAAATCCCATCCTCGGATGACGTCGTGAGAGCATGCAGGAAGTATGATCAGTTCGACGGCGTACATCGCGTCCCGAATCATGAGGCGGGCTGTGCACACCGCTGTAGGGTGAATGCTTTCGGCGCTGGCTGTACGGAGGGAGAGCCCGGAAAGTGGCGTCGTCACTTTGCGCAGTAATCGGCTAAGTTTTGCGTCCATGACGGATACGGCGGCGCCAGTATCCACAAGGGCAGATGCGCGAACACCGTCCACAAACACGTCTATCACGTTCGATGGGCTTCTCTGAGGGCTTTCGCAGTTCGACAGCGTCGCAGCCCTTGCCTCGTGGACTGCGACGTGGAAGCTCAAAGGGCATCGAATGCGGGCCGAAGTTCTTTTAAGGGCACAGCACTCTCCACCAAATTGTTAAGACGTTTATTGGCGACGATGCAGAGAGCGACAGCCAAGGCGGGGACCGACTCTCAGCACGAGCTGCTCGTTCTCGTCGAAGAGGGCGACCCACCTGAAGGCGCTGGAGAGGATGACCCACTGTATATAGTTCCAAAGCTTCGCTATAATATATATATATATGGTCTCGTCTTCTGACGAAGGCTGGTCCACCAACCGAAACGTTAATAAAATATTTCGCACGTGCATCCTTTTCTTCAATCATATTTCGAGCCGTAACCATCGATCTTCAACCCCCCCCCGCAAAAAAAATATATATATATATAGTGTGAGCACTATTCATACTCTTCATCTTCTCACCTGTAAATACACATCATCGCCACTTGAGTCTGAGCAGGGGGGCTCTGGCTCGAGCGAGAATAAAGAAGAGTGTTGAGGCCTGAACGTTGTCTCACAAGTGGTGGATTGTGCTGTCCGGTCCCTCACTCCTCTGGCTCTACCGGTGCCTCTACGCCTTCCACTACAATACACCCCTGGAGCTCCGTTCAGGTCGCCGTTTGCCACAACAGACCTCGGCAATGTCGCAAGACGAGGGCTTTCCCGCTGGAGCGTCGACGACGCCTGCCCCGACGGGAGTCCCTTCCTGTCTGGTCACCACGCCACAGAAGGATCCACCGGTGTTCGCTGGCCTTCGTGGGGACGACGTCGAAGACTGGTTGGAGGAGTACGACCGCGTCAGTGCCCTCAACCACTGGGATGACTCTGCGAAGCTCACTCGCGTCGCCTTCTACCTGACAGGTGTGGCGAAAACTTGGTTTTTCAATCGCCAGCTAGACTTCCTGGATTGGACCTCATTCAAACACCAGCTACGGCAAATTTTTGCGAACCCTTCCATCCGTTCGGACATCGCGAAGAAGAAGTTAGCGGGGCGTGTCCAGCAAAATGGCGAGTCATACACTTCTTACATTGAAGATGTCCTCGCCCTTGTCGCCGAGTGAACAGTTCAATGATGGAGACTGACAGGGTGCGCCATCTACTCAAAGGCATTGGTGCTGCGGCATTCAACGCACTCGTGGTCAGCTTGGTCAGGTTTCATGACAGCAGAGCGTTGGTCAGTGCACGTAATCCTACATCTTCGCCACTTGTTCTGCCCCAAGGTACCCGGTTGGCCTGCTTTGCTGACACCGAACATCTTGCCCTTATGCCCCTTCATACCGATGCACCACTGTCGCCTACTGCTAACGACGACCATGCGACGACCACAGCTTTGACTGCCATGATCAATCCGGATCTTTCTGCGGCGCAAAAGAAAGATCTCTTGGCACTACTTCAAAAGCACAGTGCTTCTTTTGACGTCCACTCCAAGCTTCTCGGGCGCACGTCCGTCGCAGTGCACCGCATCGAAACCGAGGGCAATTCCATCGTACGCCGCCGACCATACCGTGTGTCTTCCGCGGAGCGCAAAATCATTGAGGACAACGTCACTGACATGCTGAAACGCGACATCATTCGGCCATCGTCAACTTCTTGGTCATCGCCTGTGGTGCTGGTCCGGAAGAAGGACGGCTCGGTACGATTTTGCGTCGATTATCGAGCACTAAACAAGATAACGCGCAAAGATGTATATCCGACGCCACGAATTGACGATGCCCTTTTCTCCCTCCAGGGCGCTGAATATTTCTCAAGCCTCGATCTCCGCTCAGTGTGTTGGCAAATACCTATGCACGAAGGGGACAAGGACAAGACGGCCTTTGCAACACCCGATGGCCTCTATGAGTTCAATGTCATGCCCTTCGGTTTATGCAACGCTCCGGCAACGTTTGAGCGTATGATAGACACCGTTCTTCGTGGCCTTAAGTGGAAAACCTGTTTATGTTATCTGGATGACATCGTCATTTTTTCTTCCACCTTCAGTCAGCATCTTGAGCGGCTAGACGAAGTTCTGACGTGCATTTCTAACGCTGGGCTACAACTCAATACAAAAAAAATGTCATTTCGCCCGAAAGAACATCATAGTGTTGGGCCACCTAGTCAGTAAAGAGGGTGTTCGACCCGATCCCGAGAAGGTCACTGCTGTGACACGCTTCCCTCGTCCCGAAAATCAGAAGCAATTACGAAGTTTTCTGGGCCTTGCGTGTTATTTTCGCCCCTTCATTCGCGACTTCGCCTCCATCGCGTCGCCACTACACAAGCTGCTGACATCGGGAACAACCTTCGGTTGGACGAACGATTGCGACATCGCTTTTGACACCCTCAAGGCGGCGCTGACATCTGACCCCGTGCTCTGTCACTTCGACGAGCATGCCCCTACCTGTCTGCACACCGACGCTAGCGGCCATGGCATCGGTGCCGTCCTCGTGCAGCGTGATACAACTGGTCGAGAAAGAGTCGTCGCCTACGCCAGCCGCACACTCACGAACCCTGAACGAAACTACTCGATTACAGAACAAGAATGCCCGGCTGTAATTCGGGCCGTACAGAAATTCCGCCCATATCTTTACGGACGCCATTTTACTGTAATAACGGACCACCACGCTTTGTGCTGGCTGTCGTCGCTGAAGAATTTGTCCGGACGCCTTGGCCGCTGGGTGCTCCGACTCCAAGAATACACATTTGACGTTGTTTACAAATCTGGAAAGAAACACCAAGATGCCGATGCCCTCTCCCGTTGCCCTCTCCTACTACCATCTACTACGAGCAAGCCTCTTCATTGCTCGTCCCATGACGACGAGGCTACGTGCCCACTAACGTTATCCGAAATTGCGGTTGCTGGCCCGGTGTCATCCACTCGCTACACTCAGCTGGCCTCCTGTCAAAAGCAAGACCCATACTGCTGTCGCATGGTTCAACGCCTCTGCGGAAAATCTACACCACCTAATTCCAGATTGCGCCGACAACTCAGGCAATTCAAGATGGAAAACAACGTGCTGCATCGATACATTTAGAGTGATGAAAGACACCGGTGGGTTCCCGTTCTTCCACGTTCGCTTCGTGAGCAGGTCCTTGAGGTCTTTCACGATGACCCATCTGCCGGCCACTTGGGATTTCAAAAAACGTACAGCCGCATTAGGAGTCGCTTCCTCTGGCCTGGTCTCTCCACCTCTGTTGCAAAGTACGTCTCTTCTTGCTCACTATGCCAACGGCGCAAGCGACCGACTTCACCTCCTGCTGGCTTATTACAGTCAATATCATGTCCCGAGGAACCTTTTGCCGTTGTTGGAATCGACCTTGTCGGACCTCTTCCCGTAACATCTGCAGGATATAGATGCATCGGGACAGCGGTTGACCACCTCACGCGTTACGCAGAGACCGCTCCTCTACGCTCCAGTTCAGCCTCTGACGTGGCAACCTTCTTTCTCGAAGCCATTGTCTTGCGCCACGGTGCGCCTCGCGTCCTCTTAAGCGACCGCGGCAAAGCTTTCCTATCGACAGTAATTGAAGAAATGCTTAAAAATTGCGGCACAGTTCACAAGACCACATCGGCATACCATCCTCAGACCAACGGCATCACAGAGCGATTCCATCGCACCCTAATTGAAATGATAGCCATGTATATTGGGCCAGCTCACGACAACTGGGACAGGTGTCCAGCGCACTACTGGGTACTCACCCTTCTACCTTGTTTACGGCCGTTCGGCGACATTCACGATCGACGCTTCCTTCTTGCGCACTCCGACCGACAATTCTACGAATACACTCGAAGAGTCAGTCTCGAGACTTAAAAAATGTCGGCAACTTGCTCGGCTTAGTACCGAAGCTAGTCAACACGATCGCAAGCAGCGGTACGACATCTGTCATCGTGACGTCTTTTTCCGTCCTGGGCACGAAGTGCTCCTTCGGACGCCTACTCGTGTTCCCGGGTTGTGTGAAAAGTTCCAGTCTCGATTCCTTGGACCCTACGTAATTAACGAACAAACATCTCCTGTTAATTATCGTATCACTCCCGTTGACGTTTCTCCCGACCATCGCTACCGTGGTTCGGAGATAGTCCACGTGTCGCGTCTAAAGCTCTTCGTTCGACGTCTCAGCCCCAGTCTAAGTCGCGGCCAGGCTGGCCGCTTCGTCGCGCGGGGAAATTAGTGTGAGCACTATTCATACTCTTCATCTTCTCATCTGTAAATACGCATCATCGCCACTTGAGTCTGAGCAGGGGGGCTCTGTCTCGAGTGAGAATAAAGAAGAGTCTTGAGGCCTGCACGTTGTCTCACAATATATATATCTAGCGGCCATCGTCATCTTCATCGGCCGCCTACAAATTATGGCGCGCTCAGGCGCATGTGCCTCGTTCCTCGTGCGGCGTGGTGCACAAGGTCGTGGAAATCCGCAACCGCTTCCGTTGAGAAAGCGGAGACAGCGTGGCTAAACTTCGCTTGTTGCGAGGTAACGCGCCAAAGGGCGAAGATGGCCTCCACGTGCGTAAACCAGGCTGCAGGATTCTGTGGTCACAACGACGGCAGGTGAATCTTCACCGTGGCGATGCCCTCTGTGCCGATCGTCGGTCTGTCGTTCGTGGTCTCGTCCATGATTCAGTGCTCGCCTCGCGCTCACGTCCGGGTCACCACGTTATAGGGCCTGAGGCTAGATCCTCTATAACAATGCGTGTGGCGGCGAGCGAAAGACCAGGGAACCGTACAGGCCCATGGCAGGAGCAGAAGACTATTCTTTATTTTCTTTTTCGAACCTCACAGCACGAGGAACGAGGCACATGCGCCTGAGCGCGCCATAATTTGTAGGCGGCCGATGAGGATGACGATGGCCACTAGAATATATATATATATATATATATATATATATATATATATATATATATATATATCCGTATATTGTGAAAAGTCTGGCTTCGGTTGCCGTAGAACAAAATAGGAAAAATATATATACGCCTCTAAAAAACTGTTTATTGTTGACGTTTCGATCGGAACGTCACCAATAAACAGTTTTTTAGAGGCGTATATATATTTTTCCTATATATATATATATATATATATATAGCAGTAAAACGGCAAGTTGTGCCAGTTGGTTGGGATTCATCGTGAACTTGGTTAACAGCACTGGAGACACGGACACAAGGAAGGATTAAACGAACAACACGAAACATAAGATAGGTCGCATCTGCCCGATGATTGACAATGCCCTGAAAGACAAGCAGCGTAAAGGCAAGTGCACTGTTAATCATAAGAAGTACATCGCCTGTGTTTAAGAACGTGTGTATGTCATTCCATTATCATGTGGTGGGGAGTACGTGGGGGCAAACAAAACGGTGTGTCAATGTTCGGCTGGGAGAGCATTAGCTATCACTTCAACGGGTTGCGCGACTTCATCTCCCGGATCATTGCAGGTCATGTGGGCGTCGTCCCATCTTTAGCAAAACCACCGTCATTTTTAAACACGTGAACCAATTGACAAGAGAAATTGCTGAGGCCTATAACATATCGATTAGAGACAAGACCTGTATCAGTGAAGCGTCCGTTTTGCTGCATGAGAACGAATTTGATTATTTGTGCCGATCTTGAATATCTATATTTATGACGATGCTGCCGGAATGTTACCTTGTGTCTTGCGCATGTCACGGGTTTTTGCACTTGCTATATATATGTTGCATAATTCAATTTTTAGTAAAAATCAGTTCAGAGTGAGCGCCGTGTTGTTCGTTTACTCCTTGCTTGTGTCCGTGTCCCTATATATATATATATATATATATATATATATATGTGTGTGTGTGAGTGTGTGTGTGTGTGTGTGTGTGTGTGTACAGAGAGAGAGACGCCGTGTTTACAGCGAGGGCAAAAACAGGAGGGGTCATCGAATGCACAATCCCACACCTTCAAAAACGCCAACTTTTTGTCATAAAGTGAAATGGACGCCTTGATCACGCCTGAGCATACTTCCTGCCTCATGTGAGCCACTTTTACAAAATGCGGATCCGTTCATCTTTGTGCCGGTACAAAACTGATGTGTTATCGAACTCAGGACAACCGCACTAATCACAATGAAGAGCCAGAAAACCATCCCTCTTGTTTTGGATATTATTTGTATGCTCACGAAGGCGGTCGTTAAGGCACCTGTCAGCCTGTCTGATGTAGCAGGCACTAGACTACAGAGGAATTCTGTAAACAATCACGCACACAGAGTGCACGAAGTGGTTACGATTCTTCACCTTACATTAACTACTCCTCTCGCAACAGGGCTGCTCATCTGCAAGAGTGAGGCCAGCTTGCGCGGAGCCGTAAAAGCAACATGCACACCCACGTGCCGGCCGATCTTTAGTCAATGTGATAATTGGCGTTTGAGCGGGATCACCCCGACTTTCTTGCGTCAACTTTCATACCACAATACAATACAACATTATGTGGACGAATGTTTCATGACCGCGTCTTGTTATTTCATGACGGGTTTTAAGCTGCTATGATGATAGCAAAAAATGACCAGAGGGCTTCACGTATGTAATTGTCAAGAATGTTGTCACAAACGAGCGCTCAAAGTAAGAGCGCGTCGCCGATTTCAAACGGCGGCGTGAAATATAGGCGCCGATCTGTCGCGACGGAGCAGGCGCAACTAGGGTGCCTCGATGCGCTCGTTCGCCTCCGCTCCGTTCAGGGTGGAGACAAGCGCGTCGTCTGCTACAGCGGTCGCCATTACTGATCCCAGTCGTCAATGCGCGCACTGCCAGCGCGCGTATTCGCAGCCTTTTGCTCACGAGTAAAGACACTTTGGGCTGGATTTGCCTTCGCAAACGCATAATCATTCACGCATGCAGCTAGTTATAGGTTTGCAGGCACGTATCACAGCAAGTAATCGAATGTTTCGCGCCTAAAGTGTTGCAGGACGTAATGACCCTCACCGCCGGCGCTGCCGCTGGCGGCGGCTGAGTGGTTCACAGCTGCTTTGGATCACTGAGAGCTGGAGGCATCACTATTCACTTTTATACTTTGCGGGTGTATACGTTCGTTTATTTATTTATTTTTACACTGCATACACACAGCATTTCCCAACATGCATCAGCAGCGATAAATGTGCTGACGTGAGAACCGTAAGGTTTAAATTACTCGCTGTTTAGCTAAATCTTAAAGCGAATAGAATTCGCGCGCAGGTTCCGAGGCTGCTGTTTTATGTGACCGATTGCCGGATATATTCGTCCTGGTGTCCTCCTATTGAATGCCTACTTAAAATACGGCTGTATTTCCCATTTCGAGAAAATACCAGCGAAAATGCGGTAAGCATCACAATGTCGTTTAGCGATCGCACCGGAAACGACTCTACTCTGTGATGCTTCAGTTTTTAGGAGCGGAGCTCCTGAGGCTCTCACGATGTCCGTTGTCACCGTCGGACCGAAACACAGCTGTTACATATACCGTAGAAAGAGCGTTCATAGCGCGCTTATGATTTAAAAATAGACCGTACTCTGTCCATCCGTCCGTACATATATCCGTCCATCCGTCCGTGCATCTGTCCGTCCCCCAGTCCGTCCATCTGTCCGTACGTCCGTGTATCTATCCGTGCGTCCATCCCTCCGTACGTCCGTGGATCCGTCCGTCCGTCCATCTGTGCGTGCGTCTGTCCATATCTGTCCGTCCTTTATAGTAGTCGGCGACTTCAACGTAGACAATATGGACTTTAGGACCTAGCTTCGCTCCGTCATCAGCATTCACTTCGTGAATCTGCAGCCATTTTTTTCAGGGCCGCAAATTCCGCGTTGAAATTAATGACCGTGTATGGTACACAAAAAGCGTTCCTTCAGGGAGGTAATTCTGGAGAATTGTTCCTCCGGATAACGAAAAAAATTTTTTTTTCTATCTGTCGTTCTTGTTCCGCAAGAAAACACAACTCGGAGTGAACAGTTGCAGTTCATTAGAGACGCGAAAATACTCATAATCACACGTTCATGCATCGAAAAAAAAAGAAAAGATGAAGAAGGAGATGCCCGCGACAGCGAAAGTACGATTTCCAAGCACACCCCGAAAACAACGCCAAATTTATGAAAACGGTTCTCAACGTTCGAGGCACCAACACGCACTCAAAACCACACACATAACTTGTAATGGCGTTGCTAGTAATATACACGCCGTTTTAAAAATCATCCCAAAAGTACCCGACGTGCTTGCAATACTCACGCTGAATAGACGAGAGGCACTCGTCGGCTGCCACTTGTCAAGCTTTATTATCATTGTCCATAAAAGTATTCTTTTAGGATCCCTTGGGAAAGAAAACATCTTCCATCCATTCCTAGAATGGTTCGTGCCCTGTGGCACGCAACATTCAGTCATCTTGCGGGACTCACGACGAATCAGACGGGCGACAAGGCGGCAGGCGCCGCGTGCACGCTTAAAAAGAGCGCGGGGTGGGGTAAAACATGGCAGACGCGCGAGGCGAGGCGGCGTCGACCCTTTCGAAGAATGGCCACACTCTAAGCGGGGGCGCGCGCATCGAGGCACTCTAGGCGCAACGAAGAAACAAGGATCAAAAGACGCCGCGCGCGCGCCTCCTCTCCCCCTCGAGGCGGCTGCCGCCGCGCCAACGGGCGCTTCTCGGTTCGCAACGCCGAGCGAGCGCTGTCTCGAACCCTCATGAAGGAAAGGATGACAGAATGCCGAGCTAGGCCGCGATGAGTGGAAACCACGAGAAAGATCTCGCCCTTTCATTAGCTTTGGCTGTGCTGCGCGCCGAGGAAAAAACTGTTAAGTTCGCGAATCCAGTGGCGAGCGAATATAAGCAAGCGGCGACGGAGGGTAAGCAGGAGGAGTGAATGAGTTAGCGAGTAACTGTCAGGCAGTAGCAGCATAGAGAAAGGGAAAATGACCAAGAGCGGACACTCAGCGATAAGAGGATCGAGCTCTCCCCGCCACCTCCTCGCCCAAACAGCCTTCGAGATTTTCGCGTCAAATCATAGGGACCGTGATCCCGAAGAACGCAAGCTGTAATAAGTGACCGTCAGGTAGCGCAAGTAGCGAAAAAAAAAACAAAAAAAAAGAGAGTTGTGAAACGCAAATGTGTAGCTTTTTTCAATTTGTTTGTTTGTTTACTGTACGTGTGGAAATATTTTCTTGCACAATGAACTGAGAATTCGCGAAAAGAACATTGTCACGTGCATCGCCACCAGGCGAACGCGGGAACGGAAATCGCGGAAATCGACAAATCGGTCAGAACAGATATGGAAGGAGGTGCGTGAGGGTGTGTTTTCGTACGCAATGTGTTGACGGGTTGGGGTAAGCTTAGGTTTGGCTGGCTGCTGTATCTGAAATGTAACGGCTGCGCGTAGTGGGTTTTGGGCGTTTGCTTTCACTGCTCGTCGCGGCAGTGTGACCGCTGCTGAACGTGTCACCTGCTGAGCCTGAGCAACGGACGACTTCACGGTGAGTACCCACGTTTCTGTTCTCTCTGAGCGCTGCGTAGTAGGCTTAGCAGCGGAGGCCTTTGCCGATTTAAGTGTGCGCACGTAGCAGGCATAGCGCATGTACTTGCCTAGTAGTCACGCGTGAAAGTTCAGGTGCGACGCGCGCTGAAGGAAACGAGAAGGGTCGACCTTTGTGTAATTAGTTACGTACCAATTGTGAGTCGTTGCTACTTTTTTGAAAGCGAAGTGGGTTAAAGTTAAATGAAATGAAAAGCATGTAACGTACGATCCCGAGGCCCAAGGTTTCGGCATTGTTAACGCGTTTTGGGCGTAGCTAGGCACTCCACACGAGTGAAAAGAGTTCTCGGTGATGGTCATTGGTGTGTGTGGCTTGCTTATTTTGCTAAAGAATATTTCGAAGTACGCTTCTGGGAAACTGCGCAGCAAGTTCGCTTGTGGAAGGGCCAGGGCAAGAAAGCCTAAGCTATGCATGGCATGGGTGGCTCGAGTTACTTGTTAGAAGACGCGCCAATGGTTAATGCCCACTCTTTCAGAATTCAGTGCATTTTAGTACGGATGTTTTTGCGAACGACATCGCGTTTGCATAACTCAGGGTAGTCGTTCTAGTTGCATATTCGGTCTCTGCCAATGACCCCACAATAACTTCGTATGCTGTCACTACGACACCGACATGACTCTAAATAATCTTTTCAGATGTTCAGTCGTCGGCCGTACAACCCCTACTGTTGTGTGGCGTGGTGAAGTAACAACGGCCGCACTTGCAAGAAGCCCGGAACGAGCTTCTTCCGCATCCCACAGGACAACAGGTGAGCCCCGATGTGAAGTGTTTTATTGTAGTGCAGTAATTTCAATAAGAAAACATGCTGTGTATTAGTGCAGAGCTTTAAAATGGATTGTAACGACTGTTTTTTTTAAAGTATGATTTATTGAGTTTTCGATGATTGTAATGGTGTCCAGGTTGTAGTATATAAAAAAGTAGGTAATTGGACGATGCCACACAAGCGTTAAAAAAACTGCAGAAAAAATTCTCAGCAATGATCTCGCATAAGTGACGTCAGTGTGAGCTCATGTTGTGGCAAATGCTAGTAACAGCAGTACAGGGTTGTGTAGGTGTGTGTTTGCAGGTAATTTTTTTACGAAGCGGCTCATGTAGTGTTCTAAAAATGTAACGTCTCATCACGCACTACTTTGTATTCCTGTTATATTGATATTAAGCAATTCACATTGCAGCTCCCTGCGGAGGAATGAAGTCGCCGTCGCGGAAATTTCGTCGCACCATCAAACGCCTGCAGTCAAGGGTCGCCTCCTGCCGCAAGACCATTGAAAGGTTGTGGAAACAGCAGAGGGAGCTACCTCCATCGATTGCCAAGGCCTTGGGTGTCGTTCGTCCTTTCGTGACCGAAGAGGTCTTCAGTCTCCTTTGTGCACATGTGCGAGTTATGAATAGGGGTCAGGGGAAAAGGCTTCCGGCATGGCTAAAGAAATTTGCATTGCACTTAAACTTCAGGGGCCCCAGAGCATACCGCTTTCTAGCGCCCATTTTTTTGTCTGCCTATGCAGCGCTCACTGAGGCATTGGTTAGGAAATATTCGAATGTCACCAGGTGTGATTCCAGGGGTTATTGAGTGTGTGTCAGCTTGTATGCAGATATGGGATAAGCGCGACAGGGTGTGTTCACTCATATTCGGTGAAGTGATTTTGAAGAAGTTGTCCTATGATGTAACTCAAGATCTTGTGCAAGGCTTTGCTGACGATGGAACAGCTGGAACGCCAGATATCGCTGACAGAGCCATGGTTGTCCTTCTCGCTGGTGTTCCTAGGAGGTGGGTCCAGCCAATCGCATTTACAATAGGACACGTATCTACGCCAGGAAGTGTTACAAAGGATTTGCTTGCCTGAATTATAAACAACCTTGGACACGCCGGAATCGCAGTTAAACGTTTAATTTGTGACCAAGGAGCCTCAAACGTTGCCCTTTCTCATATGCTTGGAATTACAATTCAACGTCCTTATTTTGAGGTTGCTGGTGAAAGGGTGTACTTTGTTTTTGATGTGCCACACCTAATCAAAACCACGCGAAACAACCTGCAAGCACACAAGTTGTTCATAGGAGATGAAGTTATTGAGGCCCTTTATAATTCAACTCACGAATTGCGGTTTAAACTCGCGCCTAAGCTGACCGAGAGGGACGTCTACCAGAAGCCTTTTTGTAACATGAAAGTAAGCATGGCAGTACAGGTGCTAAGTGCATGTGTTAGTGTGGCAATCATGGCTATGGTGTACACAAAGGAGCTCCCCGCAGCAGCTATGGCTACAGCCCATTTCTGTGAGCGTATGGATAAAGTGTTCGACTCACTCAATAGCTCATCTCCCAAAAAGAATGCCCAAAAATGTCATTATGCCATTAGGAGAAATGACGAGCTGGTAAACTTTCTGCGAGACCAACTCGCGTGGATCAGATCATGGAAATTGTCTCCTGGCTTGTGCAAACAAAGCTTTTGCATATGTACTTTGTACTTACATCTGTTCTAAAAATGTTACGTCAACCGCCTGTCAACACACTGACGTGTGTGCTGCATAGAGTCTGAGATCACTTGTAGTGCCTTTTCATATCCGTCTGTCGTCATGGGGCATTGTCACTGATAAATGTGACAGAACCAAAACGGGGCCTACTTGCAGATAGCTAGAATGTGCAGCACTCTACTAAGAGACAAACAACATAACCACAAGTGTACACCAGCTTTCCCAAGTCGCTTTATATGTGTTAGGTATACATGCTGTTCATTTGTTTGCATGCCTAGTGGAAACGTATTCATGCAACTTTCTTTACGTTTCGCATGTATCACTGTCTGCACAACAGTGCAAATGTCGCACACGGCTTATATATTTTTTATGTTGGAAGGTTTGCCTTGTTCTCAAGCGCAAATATCTCTATAAGTTACCTTCATGCACCACATGTGTATGACACATAAACCTATTGTTTTATAAAACATTTTGGTACATGTACTTCTTTTAGCTACCTTCTGTATTGATTGGTCTGCTTCGGATATCTTTCGTTCAGTTTGTATTGCGCTGTGTGTCTTTGAAAACGTCCGTACTACAAAATAAAGCATTTCTCCATTGTCTGTGCTTGTCTTGTATGCTTTCGTGCTTATTCAAAGGCGTGTATGCACGTGATCAGAAAAGGGGAAAAAAACAAATACTCGCTTAACATTGCCACAGTGCAAATGAACGCAATATGCGAGCGGGGGGGGGGGGGACCCTAGCACGCACTGCACCACGTCAGAACGTTTAAACTGCGCGCGCTTTAAACCGAAACCGGTAACTCGCTGCACCTTGTCCTAAAAAAATTTTTACACGCACGGAACCAGAACCGAAACTCGCAAAGTATCATAAGCGACCACTTGGTGTCCCACTGCATTTCAGGAGAGGGGAAGCCCTCCTTGCACTCTAATTCGGCCGCATGGCTCTATGGGAGTGTCCGCTCTTTACCAAGTTCCCTTTCTCTATGGTAGCAGTGTGTGTGAACGATGGTGCTGTCGGCGAAGTTTTGTGGTTGAAGTGCGGTCAGTCGATCTGGAAGAATCGAATGATGACGGCCGTGGGAGCTGCAGAAGTTTTGAGGAACGTTTCCTGACAAAAACCTCGGACGTACGGGACAACAACCAAAGCTGGAGCTTTTTGTGAGTGCTTCCTTGAAAAGAAGCATTCAAGATTAGTTCCAAGAACTTTGGACTGAATACGTTTGATGAAAATTACAGTCTTTAAGTGTTCTTGGATAGTTAATGCCTGAGATTGCATTTGTAGGGCGAGTTGTTTGTTTCTTCCCGTTTTTTTGAACACCATCGGGGTTACCAGGTAAGCTGTATTGTATTTGATACCT